>QZLH01000073.1:110414-157110 GCA_003833135.1 Oehlia diaphana | reverse complement strand
TATCGCCGATTTAAAGCAGACTACATTAGATAGTTATTTTACTTAATGTAATTATACAATTGATACAATTTTAATTCTAATCCCTAATATAATACATAATTGATATAATTAATACAATTTCATTAATAAATTTTTTGAATTTTATAAATGTAGAATAAAGTCACGTTTATATATACTAAAATATTTTATACCGATACTAATCACATTACTTATAATAATATCGGTATATAAAATTTTTTTTATAAACCGATAATTCGATATACCGATGCTTTTTCCCCAAAACAGCAATATCGGTATATAGAGGTCTGACTGTATATTTAATTATTATATAATTAATCTAATATATTTACTAGTTAAATATTAAATATTATAATATAAGGTAAATTTATATATAAAAGCAATAAATTCATCATATAATAAAATAAATTATTATTAATTTAAATTAATTCATGATTCAGCTAAAAATGAGTAAGCAATTTTGCGATTCTCAAATGTGAGTATCCTTACATATATAAATCTATTAATTTAAAATTTTTACTGAAAGAACTTTAAGATTGATTCTATCATATTTAAATATTTAATATAATATTTATTAAGCTTAAAATTTTAAAAATAATTTGCATAATAAGAGTAAAAAAAATTAAGTAGAATTTTTTCCCAATTTTTTTTTAAAAAATGCTAGGTTCATATTCAGAATATATGTTTTTATGGAGTTTAATTTATTTTTAAGCTTTAAAATTAGTATTTAATTTGTAACTTATGTAACAATAAGGAGAAATTACTATTTAAATTTGAGAAAATAAAAAAAACACATTTTTTGCAATTATCTCATGATTTAATGATTCAATTATGATGAACATTTTTTTATGTAGCTCTTCAAGCTCTTTACATAATAAAAAAAAAATTATTAAAATCAGACTAATATATTGTAAGATAATTGCAAAAATAATTTTTTTCAAAGGATAACTACATTTATCTAATATATTCTGAAAAGATCATTTTTATTATTATTTTATGATCTATTAGTCCAATTTTGAGAATTTTTTTTTATTTTGTAAAGAGGTTAACAAGCTATGCAATAAAAGAATGTTCACTAAAATCGAATTATTAGAATATAAGTTAATTACAAAAAATGATTTTTTTATTACTCAAAATTTAATTAATGATTTTCTCTATTGGTAAGTAGATAATGAGTTAAATACTAATTTTAAAAGTTTAAAAATAGATTGCACTTCCCTAAAAACATATTTTGAATATAAATCAAGCATTTTTTAAAAGAATTTCATGAAAAATTTTCTTGATATTTTTTTGATTTCTTATTGCTCCTATTATGTAATTATTCTTAAACTTTTAAGCTTTATTAATATTAGGTGACACAGAGTAATAAAAATAGTTTTCGTAGCCTGGCCGGGTCAGTGTTGTTAAGTCTTAAACAAAAATTTTTTATATTATTACTATGCCAGGTGAGAATTTTCTAAAAATTGATAAAAAGTTTCGCATATAAAATTTTTGAAAAAAAAATTAAAAGCTGGATTGCCAGGTTATTGAAGAAATTTTTATATTATGAAAATCATAAAATCAAGTTTGTATGGCCTTATATTAAATATTTCAAATAATTTGGCTAAAAATTGATGGATTTATATATGTAAGGACATTACATTTAATTGTCCACTCATTCTTATTTGAATCACGAATTAAACTTTAATACTAAATTATCAAGTTAATATAATTTAATAGTTAAATTAATAATAAAATTAATGGAATTAGTACATTAAAATTTAAATTAGTAGAATTGTTTTATAATTCTACATTTAATTCAGTTTAATTTTAATTTAAATAAATTTAACAAAGTTAACCTAAAATTTTAAAATTAAATTAATCATTGATAAAATCAATCAATTCAACTAATTCTACTTTAAATTCTTTAAATTTAAAGTTAATTAATTTAATTTAACTTGAAATTTAAGTTATAATTTAATTTTACTTAAACCAATAAAATTATTAAAATTAGTGAAATTAATAAAATATAAATTAATAAAATGCCTTTTAAAATACTTGTAAAATAATTTAATTATATAATAATAAGAAATATCGTATTATTATTTATACTTTTTAAAAAAAATTATTTGCCAATTTACTCCAATTCCAACTGTATAATAGAATATCATCAAAATCAAGATCAAATTCAATAAAAAGATAATTAAGATCTTTGTTTATGATTAGATCAATATTTTTGTCAAAAATTGAAAAAAAAAATTTGTGTACCATGAAAATCACCTGCGGTAAGATTTAGTTTAAAGAAATACAATATCAGGACTCAGGACTGTTAGAGTTATCATGGTATTTTATTTAGGTTTCAAATTAATATATAAAGAAATTAATGATAAACGAATTGATTTTGCTGAATATCAGAAATGTTTCTTCCCATTGAAAATCTAGTTGGGCAGAATTAAATATGACGAATATGTCACGCGATGACGGATTTTTCAACGGCACTCTTACATCAAGTTCCCGGGGACTTCAACCTGTATGACGTAAAAGATACAGAACTTTATATTTGTTTCATTATATTATTCTCGAGTTGTTCTTCAACCAGACAGTTAATAATTCCTTTACTCCATCTTGTAAATATTTTCTTTTAAGTGTAAATTAAAGGGGGGTTCGCCCGGTATATAAATAAATATTATAGTAAAAATTAAAAATTAATTAAAAGAATTAACAAACATTAGGACAAGGCACCTTAAAAAATATTTTTTTGTTGTAACGATAATGACATTTGTATGTTTGTAACAAGATCATCAAACTTTACATGTACCATTTAAGTTTATCGTTTCTTGCTTTATTTTCTTGTTCTATACTTATAAAACTGAAAAAGTATTTACTTTCAACAAAAAGCAACATTACAATATTATAACGACGAAAGAAAAAGCATTAAGGGATAGGAGGCGGTTTCGACTAAAATTGTGAATAGTTGCAAATTATTTAAATAAAGTTGTTAAAAAATAGGGGAGTTATGGAGGATATACTCCAGGAACTTGTGAAAGATGCTACTGATCATTTGTCTTCAGGAAATGTAAAGGTGTGATTTGTTTTTTTAACACAAAAAGAAAAGAAATTTTATATTTTTTGTTTTCTGATTTGCTAATTTGTATGTCTAATTTTGCATAATATATTCAGGATGCCTACTTTTCATATATAAGTGCACTGAATGTAATAGCAAAAGAGCTAAATAGCATCAAATTTGTAAATAATGGTAAGATTTCACATAAATTTAAAACAATTTTATGTCATGTTTGTAAATGATAATTAGGATAAATAGAAATTTAAATCATTTGGATTCGGTTAGTTTAAACATTAGCAAAAAATTTCTTAAGAAGGCTGATTGTAACCAATTTCTACATTTATATTTTTAGTTGTAACCTCAAAACCGGCGTCTCTTTCTTCACTTTTTACTTTATCTAGGACATGTCTATCCTATGCTGAAGATATCATAGTTAAACATCAAACTCCACCCGTAATACGAAGAAATCCAAATCTAAACATAGCAATATATCCACCAACACCACAACAGGAGGAACATCCACATGATTCATCGCCAAATAGAGCGCCTCCGATACCACCGAAGCCTACGCGCAGATCTCTTAATAAAGTAACCGATGATGGATCGTCAAATTCACCAAAAAATGATCAGCCAGTTTCTCCAATAACAAAACCTCCATTACCGCCAAAGCCTGTAAGAACTCCCAGCATGAAAAAATATTTAAAGGATATTGAAGTTTCCGGTATCGGTAGGGATGCACATGTTGTTTCTGGTGAGGGTGAGGATGACGATGATGATGCAGATAGTTCCGAAACAGACGATGAAGACGAAGATTACACCGAAAGAAATGGTAAGGACTATTAGTCATTGTTTCAATTTACGAATTTTTTTTTTTTCTGTATATTAATTATATTCTCAACCTTTTATAGGTTCTTATCTTCGCAGATCAGAGTCATCTTTAGATGTTACAATTTCACAAACATTACTTCGTCGACGTTCTTCGTCACCTAGTCATGTTGTTTCAACGTCTAGAAGACGGCCTACACTAACCGAATCGATAACAGGATCTATAACAGACTCACCAACGGATGAAGAAAGCCCCTATTCTTCATATCTAGCGTCTCCTACGACGCCTGCTTCATTTTATGGAGCAATAGCTGTACCGTCGTCAATTCCAAATTTATTTGAACAACGACCAAAAATGATCAGTGTTATTCCTGAAGGCGCTGTTAATCCAAATAATTTGGTACCTGCTACTACGTTGACTGAAAACGAAAATGCCCAATCACCGAGTTCACCACAATATTCAGATCACGTACCTGAAATTCCAGAGTCACCTTTATTAACTCATCACGAACAATTGAAACAAAAAATTCAAATATTAGAAAATAAATTGTCAGAATATCGTATTATATCCAAAATGAGAGAAGCTGGTTATCCACAGTCTGAATCTGATGGATTAACATGGTCAGAACTTTCAGATGAAGAAATTAAGGAGACAATTGAGAAGCATGGAACTACAGTCGCTGGTCTAAAACAATCAATAACAAGATCTCGAAAATTAGTTTATAAAGCTGCTGAAGATCCGGATATTTTAGAATTTGCACCTCATATGATTGCATATCAATTAACTTTAATTGAATCTGCAATATTTTTGGAAATTGATCCAACAGTTCTTCTCTCTCATTCTCCAAAGAATCCTCACTCAAAAATAACTGCTTCAACGGACTTTTTTAATTATCTCACAAGGGTTGTAGAACGGACAATCCTACTACCTCTAGAGGCCTCCTCACGTGCGCAAATTATAAACCATTGGGTAAAAGTGGCTGTTAAGTTACACGAATTACATAATTTTCAAACTTTAAAGGCTATTCTTGCTGCACTGGGAACACCACCTATAAAAAGGCTAAAAAGAACATGGGCTTGTATTCCAAAAAAGAGCATGGTAAAGTTGGAAGCTTTGAGTGACATGATGAGCGAAACGAGAAATTATGGAAAATATCGGGAGACTATACAACGAGAAGGTTTCTTAAGGAAGCCTACTATACCATTTTTAGGAACATTTATTATGGACGCTACCTATTTAATTGCTGCTGTTAAATCTGCAGGTTCATCAAATTCTTCTGGTATATCTTTATCTAATAACAATCATACACCAACTACACCTCGTTCTACGTCATCGTTGATGAATTTACATTCTCCTGGAGGAATGCAATCTTTACAGGAAGATCCTCGTATACAAGAATTATTGCAAACTATGATTAGATATCAACATGGACCAAAGTATCAGCCAACTCCACCTGAAGCTTACATAAAAGCATCAACTAAACATCATCATTTTCGTACAGCAAGCATTAGTGCTGCTCTTCATCGCGGTAGTGGTTACAAATATAATAATAGGAATGATGATGAAGATGAATCTATTGAAGAAAAGCAACAATTAATTACACATTATTTATTAACAAGAGTGTGGATTCCAGAAAAAAGTGTGGATGAATTGAGCTTAAAACGTGAGCCGCAAAAGCACAAAAATGGACATAGCAATGGTGGTCGGGCTGCAACAGCTTCATGGAACGGTACTCCAAATAGTGCGATGTCAAATTCTAGCAATACGTGTCGTGGTAGCACAGGAAGCACTGTTGGAGGAAGTGGTACAAGTACTGGAGGTAATGCTAGTACTAGCAGTGGAATTGGGAGAACGAGTTCTACTAGTGGTAGTGGGGATTCAAGACCTCATAGTTTGGAAGAAGGAGTTGATGTAATAGCCACCACATCAATCACAACTAAATCAGATAGGGCTGGGCCCATCTCAGATAAAGAAGTGGGCAGTGTTAGAGAAAAAGAAAAAAGAAACATTACAGAAAAGGTTGGAAACTTTTTCTTTGGATCACGGAGTAGTATGGAAAAAGCACGTGAAGAGAAAGAAGAGAAAAGTAAAGTTAGTGAAAATGAAAAGGAAAAAGAAAATACAGAAGCAGATTGTAAGGAAGAAATTTCCAGAATTCATACCGAATCAACAATGAATCCAACCTCTATATCCAGTAATAAAAGAACTAGTTGGAGAACTGGTGCTATGAGAGTGATGTTTGGTGGCTATGAAGCCGTTGAAACTCCCAAAAGTCCCACCGCTATGATACGAGCAACATCTCATTCTCGAAGTTCATCTAATGGTGAATTAGCACCAAAAAGTCCTGCAGCTACTTTTATGAAAGTTCATGGACGTACTTCTTCTGCTAGCCCTCCTGGTGCAAAACCTTTTACTTATGCACCCGGAATTTCTACACGTAGATCATTAGATGAGCCACGTTCAGCAACTCCTCCTCCATTAATGCCAAAGCCTGCTGCATTAATGCAACGTAGTGCAAGTGCTTCTTCAGCAAGCAGTATGGGATCTAGTGCAAGTGCGCCTGGAACTCGAAATAGTTTAGGGAATAACAATTCTATACTGTTGAGTATAGAAGGTATAGAGGATTTCCGTATGGCATTAGCGAAAAAGGTAGCTAGTGAAGTTGCAGCTGGAGGTGGTTCTTTAGAAAGAAATCGGCAATAAGTTAAAAAAGAAATTTTCAATGTTATAAATATCTGTTTTTATTGTTTATTATTATACACATTTTTTCCTTCATACAAAATCATTTGGGTTTATCTTTGGCTTATATAGTAAAAAAAAAACCAAAAAAAAAAATTTTATATTGTTGTAAATATATTGATCAGTTGGATTTTACAGATGTACACAGTTTTATATATAGTTTTTTTATTTATATGTATGATAGCAGTTTTGATTTATTGATTGTATTTTTCTTTAACATTGCATTATCAAAAAAAAAAAAATACAAAAAAATACAATTTTTTTCTGATGATATTCTTAAAAAAATATTTTGAATTGTATTATTATTACCGTTTAATTAAAAAATTTGTATCATTATTAAAAACGAATAATTTCTCAGTTTTAGTATGATGAGATAAAATGTTAATGTTTTAATGCTCCTATTTGACTTTTTTGGAATTATCGAATATTTAGGTCGAAATAAGTACGAGTGCGTAATCATGCACATCCAGTAATTTTCTGTGGATGGTCAATATTGATCGTTATTTGTGCCACGAACAGTTTCTAGAAAAACTTTGGCGAATTAAATTAATTAATTATCAACTTAGGATAATCCGATAGTTTATATCCGGATCTCAAATTTCCCAAACGGAGTATTATTCATAGGATATCTGTGTTGCTTAGGCTTTCGCCCCGATGTATGTTTTTAACGTAACTAGTCTTATTTGAGAAAATATATCCGGTAATTACGGTAAATTAACTGTATTCTTTTTTTTATCAAAACTAGTTTAAACTTGTTTTAGAGGTAATCAATCAATTTATTATTACTTCAGATTAAGGTATAGTTGGAAAGTTCCGAATTATTTATAACCACAAAAAAAAGACTTTTCGTAATTTAAAAATTTTTCAAATGGAAAATATTTGTTTTCAGAATTGGCCGGGTATTTATAATTTATCCTTTTATTGAGCAAAATTCAATAACAGCCAATAATAATATTTTTTTTTTTTTCCACAGTTAACGATGCACCACCAAAAGTATTCTTTCCACCAAAAACGTCCTTAACAAGGGAATTAGAATATAAAAAGAAAAGACCTATAGTGGAACATATATCAACTTCTATCGGTTCTCCACATAAATTAGCGCTTAAACCAACAACTTCACATCCACTTAATCATCAAATTACTACTTCACCAATTACTCCTCCATTTTTTAAGAAATTTAACAAGAACGAAGATTTATTATTAGTTGGTAAACGGCATTCTTCACCCAAAATTGATGGAACAGGTAATGAAATAGTACAACAAAACATTAACGGCAATAATTTAAGAAAAAGAAGTAGTATGTCAGAAATTAGTATTAATACGAATTTAAAAAATAATTTATTGAAAGAAGTTGATAATAATGAAAAGAAAATGGTTATTGTACATGAGATTAAACCATCTGATACTATAGCAGGTGTTGCTTTATTTTATGGAATTGAGGTAATTTTTTTTTTTTTAGTTTTTTTGTGAAAATAAATAAATAAATAAATAAATTAACACATTTTTATAAAAAAAATCATTTTCCAGATTTCAATCTTAAAGAAGGCCAATAAATTATGGACGAATGATTCAATTCATTTACGTAAATTTCTGTATATTCCAATTGATCAATGTTCTATCATTGATGATGAAACAAAAGTAGTTATTCAAGATGACCATATTTCAATTAAAACAAATAGGTCATTTTCAGATAATATAATAAGACCATCATTTTCTCCTACTTCAAAGACTCCTTTTACAATTTATGAAAGAGAATTATTATTTTGTACTTTACCAGAACATGCGAATTATGTTAATGGTAATCATAGTAATCATAACCATAATTTTCATTTAAGACAAAGTTCACACGAATCTACCTCAAATTCTTCAATATGGTCAATTACTTCTTCGTCTAGTTCTATTTCTTCTACTACTTCTAATAATAGTGCAAATAACTTTACAAGAGCGGAAATTCAGCAATTACCCGCTGACCAATTAACTTACTTTCCATCAAAAAGAATAACTTCATCTCCTGTTTCTTCATCAATACCAAATACTCCTTTAACAACGCCAACATTACCATCACCATCACCTGTATCTCATTTAAATCGTCATAAACAACATTGTAATATAACATTACCTTTACCAACAATGAGACAAGATTCTACTCGAAATTCTAACCTAGATAATATTATAAAAGACAGAGCTAGACGTGATATTTTGAGTAACAGTTATAATACCGAAATATTATCTTCTCTTAATAAAGTTTGTAGTAAAAAAGATCCTCGCTTCGTTCCCCCTACTTTTATTAGAAACTCTAAATACATATAAATAGAAATTTTATTTATTATTTTCAGGTAAACAATTTTATAATGTAAATATCTAATTTAGAATTAGAATATTGTAATTTTATTGTTTTATGATAATAAGATTTAATTTCAATTCTTTTTTTTTTTTAAATGATAAATCTCTATATTATATTAATTATTTTTATATTTCCTTTATAACAAACTAAATTCAATAAATTTAGACACCCATTTCATTAATTACTAAGTCTCGTAATACTTCTAGTAATTCCGTTATTTATTTTCATGTCTATGGTTGCTTCTTTTTAAATTCTGTAGTTTAAACAAAAATTAATTTGTCATTAAACAAGTAGTTAAACATAATATTTATATGATACCATTTATAGTCAGAAATTGTTTTTAGAAGTACCTCTTATTACAACTATAATTGTCAAAATTGTTTTTTAGTTTTATTTTTTTTATTTTTCGTAAGTTTGCTTAACTATATTAGTAAAATTTCTAGTGTAGATTGATATTTGCGTAACTAATAAGGACGCCCGGTAATTTTTTAATTCCGGCAATTTGCACGTAACGCCTTGGAATTTTAACGTTTTCCTACTAATTAGCAACGTAGCTCTACAATAAAGCTGGAATTCCGACTTATTTTATAAATATACCCCGGACATAGTAGTGAGAATCTGACGTCACAGCAAATTAATTTAGAACTGAAATTATTAACATGAAATCTACTTATCTCACTTTCTATTAAAAGTTCGGTAAGAATTTTTATGCATGAGCTTAAAATCTTTTTTCGATTAACTTAATAATTAATGAGTGAGATTATTTGGTTTATTCATGCTGGCCAATTGACCAGTATTATATATGTAAAGGTACTAAAATTGTTAAATACTAAGTCAAATACAATTTGTTATATTATAAGATGTCTCTAATATTTGATTAGTTATTACCATTTTAACATTTCTCATTATGATAATCAAATGCAGTTTATCATTGCCCTATGATTGGTTTGAATATAATAAGAATCATTATTCAAATTTAGTAATCAACTTTTATGAGCAAGATGTAAAGTAATTTGTTCATCATTAATACAAAGTCCGGCTTTGATTTGTTGCAAATGCATTCTTAAATCTATGCCCATTATTGTAATCTTTATTAAAATGAGTTCATCATCAGAATTTTTTAACGACCTTTGAATTGGTGTAAGAGTATATCGTCCAAATGCATGATTAACAATATAAAGCTGACTAATTTCTTCTTTGTTATGTTCTTGCGTTAACCAAATAAAACCTTTTAATCGATAAATATCATTATTTGAAAGGGACTCCAGAAAGGCCTCAAAATGTTCTTTTGTATAGGGAGAAATTAATGAATACGATTGACGGGTCATTATGACTTGAATCAAATCAATTTCATTTTGATGATGATTTTCAATTCTTGGATCGATAAGCTCAGAAGATTTAGCTGCTAAATCAAATAACTTTGTATCAATTCCAAAAATAAGATCTGGTGAAACACCATTTTTGCCTTCGCATTTAATTTTAGGTGTATCGGTATTAAGTTCATTTATATGGTCAATAACTATATCAAGTTCACGTTCGCTTACCTATAAAAATCAATAGATTAATGAGTTATTTTTACGTGTTAATAATAAACCTATTCAAGTTTTTTTTTTTAAAAAAAAAATACCAATTCATGCTTGTTAAGTAAAATTATATCTGTATATTGAGCTTGCATCTTAGCTGTATAACTCGTGTCCTCATATCCACGAAAATTTATACAATCGACTACTGTTATAATACTATCTAATGTGAATCCTTCATTTTTCATTTCACGGATTTGCCACGCAATAGGTGCCGGAAATGCAGATCCACTACATAATGGTTTTAGATTATTAATTATATGACTCGGTTATCTTATGAATAATCTTATTGTCTTTACCTTGTCTCAATAATTATGCGATCAGGATTATATTTATCTTTAAGTTCCATTAAAGCCAATTTCATTTGACCAACCAACACACAGCATAAACAACCATTTAGCATCTCTTGCACTGCAAGGTCGCTACCTTGTGCCAATGAGCTATCCACTTCGGTTAACAGTTAAATATATTAATAATTTTTAAGAACTAGAAAAAGTTTTTAATAAACTTTTTTACCTTTTACATCTCCAAATTCATTCTTTAGCAAACAGAGTTTATATCCTTTTGGAACACGCGGTAGTAACGAAAGAATTATTGAAGTTTTACCAGCACCTAAAAATCCTGTAAATACTGTTACAGGAATTGGAGAGTTTTGGATCTGAGAACTAGTTTGCATTTTGTCCCTAAAACTTCGTGATCTTGTATACATTTAAAATTATTCGTTTAATGTCACACAAAAAAATGGAAAAGGAATTCGGCCGCATTAAACGGACTCTAGGCGTCTAGCCATTTCCCATGTGTAACGCATCATGCATTGCTTTCTATTCGTCCATTATTTTACTCCACAAAAACACGTTAAAATTTTAAGCAAAATTCTGTGGGAAGTTTAAACAACTTTGAAATATTGATTATACATAATCCAAACAAAATCATGAGTAATACTTCCGGAGGTCCAGATTTTGTCAAGAAGCTCTTCAAGTAAGATATTGTTTATTAATATTTACAAGTCCTATCAGATTACCTAAAATATATCAAAAATCTTTTAAGCAAAAACTGTAGCAATGCGCGATTATGTAACATATTTCTTCCCCATAAATTCAATTCCGATCGATTATTAACTTTTTAAATTTTTTCTGATTTTTAAGAATGCTGGAGGATGAATCTTATAGTGATATTGTATCATGGGGAATAAATGGAGACAGTTTTGTGGTCAAGGTATATTTAAAATCAATTACATATATTCAAGTTTGATTTAAAGCTAACCTTTTAATATTATAAAATAGGAAATTGATGCATTTACGAAAACAATTTTACCTCGACATTTCAAACATTCTAACTTTGCAAGTTTCGTTCGACAGCTTAATAAATATGATTTTCATAAAATCAGGAATTCTGACGACTCAAATTCGCCATATGGAGAACAGGTATTAATAATGTTTTCGTAAATGTAAGTGGTTTAGAATTATTACTTACTTTTTTACTTGATTTTCTATTAGGCTTGGGAATTCCATCATCCAAAATTTCAATGTGACAAAAGAGATCAATTAGACAATATTAAGGTACCGAAAAGTTTGAATCCATATAAATTAATAGCAGGAATTAATAGCAGGAATTAATTTAAAAAAAATTTTTTTAATAGAGGAAGACGCCAGCTAATCAGAAAAAACTAGTATCCAACCCTGTTATCGATGTTTCAAATATGACACATATAACTGAACTCCAATCTCAAGTTAATAATTTAACTAAATTGCAAACGAATATGAATGATCATTTACACGCTTTAAGCAAGAATTATCATTCGGTAATCCAAGATTTGATAAATTTCCAAAAAAATATGATTGCGCAAGATCAGTTAATGCAGAATTTGGTGCAATATTTGGTGAATTTGGAAGCAGGTGGGACAAATTTTTATAAACCCTATTTTAAATGTAACAAAAATTATTTACACTTGTTAATTCTCATAAAGAAAAATCTGGAAGTTATAATAATGGTCATCATTCAAGCAATTCCGGCGAGAACATGACGACTCCATTTATTCCTTCAGATCAAGCTCAAAAACTTATTAACTCATACACTGAAGTTGCCCGTGCTTCTTTTGATCAGATGAATGAGATTTCTCGTCGAGCACAATCAATACATCATATTGCAAACAGCGAAGTGAACAATCCCGGTTCATCCTTGTCAGATTCTAGCGCAATTACGTCGAATGAACCTTTAGAATTATTGCCATTACGATCAAATCTTTCTGATGACAATATTGGAAATATAAACACTTCTGTCCCATCAGAATCAGTATCGCCGAAAAATTATATTTCTCCCCAATCGATTTCAGTTGCATCTCAGAATGCAGAAACAATTAACATATCGAATGAATATTCACAAAATATCTCTGACTCAATGATAAATTTGCAACCTTCAGATAACGGTCTTACTGTGCTTACTGTGGGTCACTTAACACCGAGACAGTCACAATCTTCTCCATTACCTATTGCTATTTCAAATAATAATAGTAATTCTAGTATTCCACATATTGATAATACCTCTCCACAGAGAGCATCAAATACTATGCGTGTTCACCGCAGTACTTTTGTGCCAGCATGGTCTGTCCCTCCTAAAGTTCTTCTTGTTGATGACGATGCCGTCTATCAAAATATCGGTTCTAAGTTTTTACAAGTTTTTGGTTGCGCTATTGATATCGCTGTTGATGGAATAAGTGCTGTTAATAAAATGAATTTCGAAAAATATGATCTTGTTTTAATGGTAATCCTTTAATTTTTTAACTTATTATTTATAACAAATATTTATATTAAGTTTTTTTATTTTATTCTATTTTTTAAAATTTTCAGGATATTGTATTGCCAAATTTAGATGGTAAAAATATTTAATATTGTTATATTTGATATTTCATAATTACTTCGATTTCGTATATTAACGTTTGTATTTACTATGTAGGTGTTGAAGCAACGACTCGGATAAGAAGATTTGATCCTAACACTCCTATTATAAGTATGACTTCTAACACAACTAAGCAAGAATGTATTAAATATCTTTCTCATGGAATGAACGACATTCTTGCCAAACCATTCACAAAAGCGAATCTTTTATCGATGCTAGAAAGATATTGCATGCATTTAAAGGTCATGCCAAATTTCCAAAATATCCCTAGGCCTCTGGGAACTGCTGACCGACCAATAGCAACTATACCCAATAATAATAGCTTGATCTCTTCAGACTTGACTGATGATAATCTTAGTGAAAATTGGATATCAAATTCATTAGCTATGGCTGGAGATAATTCATATCCTTTTACAGTTTTGAGTGGTGATGACTATATGCAAATGGTGAGCAATGTAGTTAACACTTCTAATAATGGAACTCGTTATTTGGAAGGCAATGATGATAATCAAAATCAACGGTCTAGAAAGAAGCCAAAGTTTGAATTGGTTGAATAATTATAATTAGTCTAATTCAGATTAGCTTCTTTTTTTTTTTACTTTTATATTTGTAAATATTTATACTTTTCTTCTAGGTTTCTTTCCTTTTTTCCTTTCTTTTTCTTTACCTTTTTTTTGACAAATTAGATAATGATGTTGGGGGGTGTCGGGTCTGGCAGATTATTTTCAAATCCGCAGTATATATATATCACATGTAAACCTAATTTAAACCACAATTAACGATATTTTATTATTATTTTATTATTATTTTCATGGGTTCCTAAATAATGAAATAAAAGGGACTTAATTTGCTAATTACCTAATAAAAAAATCATCATCCTGAATGATAACGTGTAATTAGATATTTAATTTACATGCTATCACGTGATATGATTATAAGCCTTTTAACAGAATTGTTATTGCACCTCTACAAAATTTAGTTTCAAATCGTTGCGTTTTTAAAAAAAACAAAAAAAAAGATGCACCTGTCACCTTGCCCTATGAGGAATTCTATTTTTGTTGTTTCGAACCGATCGACAACCTCAAATAACCTTCCACACACTTCAACTCCATCAGAAAATTCGATTTATTATAATGAGAATCAGTCGAATAATCTTGATCGTAACTTTCCACAGGTTACTACAAGCCCTTTACAAAATTCCATATTATCAGATAGAAACCAAACCAGTACTAATTTCTTGCAACAATTACAAGTACCTACAACGTTACAAACTAACAACTCGCTGAGTTTGAGTTCTTCAACCTCTCGGTTCGTTCAATCAGCACCTGTATTGGACAGCTTCAATACACAGAACTCAATTAACACGCCTTTAAACTTAGTTCCGTCTGGTTCGGCTATTAATAGAAACAACTACGAACCGACCCACAGATGTACTACTTGTGGACATGTACACACATGTGATGATTGTAAGCATATTTCTAATATTCAGCAAGTCATCGATCCGCCAGTAAAGAAAGTTCATGAACCTATTATTATAAATACTGCAAAGGTAAGATTTGCGAAGAACATATTTCAGTTTGATATGATAATTGTTCAATTTTTGATTATCTAGGCAATGGGCAGAATTAATAGAAGAATGACGAATGGACCTTATTTCCGTCCGTATGTATTTGCTGTTTTTATTTTTTCAAAGTAATATTATAATTTTTTAATTCATTTTTAATTTAGTGAAAGGTCCAGGAATGTTTTAATATCCCAAGACGAAATTTTACATCGTACAATGGCTGATCCTAACTTGAATTTTACTGATATTGTTAATCAAGTTGCAAAAGAAAAGGAGCAAGAACAAGAAAAAGCTATGATTACTGGAAATTATCCACACCAGAATGGATTTCAGAATGGACATCAAAATGGACGACGGCAGGAGCGGCCTTTGATGGATTCGTCTAGTATTACTAATTATCAAAACTCACAACGGCAACAACAATCTAATTTATCATCGAATGGTTTTCAAAGTACTCAGAGTCCAACTAGTCCAATATCGACTTCAACTATTAGAAGTCAGAGCCCGGTAAACCCGACAATGGGACAACGTACTGGTTTTTCACCAACAATGGAAGGACAACCCGTTCAAGACCAAACTATTTTGCCGTCTGATTTTAGCACCCTTTTACAAGGTGGTCCTTCTTCACAACCTTCACAACCTTCACAACCTTCACAAGAACAACTTTTAAATTCTAATGCGTAAGGATCATTATTTATTTTAAATTTGTTTATTAAAATGATCTAACGTTTTGATTTGCTTTCTAGGACAATATTAACAACACCGGATGTAACAATTATTTGTAATGAACAACCATCTTCTATTTTAACGCCCATTATAAGAGATTCTAAACTTGTCGATAATTCTTTGGGATACAAAAAGACAAATGTGCAATATGCTTCTTCGCGGAAAAATATTGTTGCTTCCAAACCACGTCCTAATCCTGTGACTCCAAATCTTAAAATTAGTAATGGTGATACGCTGAAGAGTTTGAAAGTTTTTTTTAGCAAATTATGGCAATTTGGTTAGTTCAAGGCCGGAGTCTAAATAGGCAAAAGAATTTTTGCGAGCATTAGAAATTTAACAAAGAAACAATATTATAATAGATTGTAAGCAGACACTAATTATTAAATATTATTTTCGATCAAATAATGATACATAAATAGCAAAACCAACACATTAGTTTGTTACTTAATTTTTTCTTGTAGTAATACTAGTACAAAGTAGTAAGAAATTGTATCTAAAGATTTTTAACACTGTTTCATTGCACCTTCAGGTGAAAAATTAATTTCAGTATATTATCTATGCTAATAGATAATCTTAGAATTATTTGCAGAAATCGCAAAAATAAAAGCAATTAAACGGTGACTATTTAATTTTCGGATAATTTAAGTGTATTATGGTAATTTTAAGTATGTTTTAAGTATTTATAATCTTAAGTGTATTATTTTTAATAAAACTAATTAATGATATCATTACAACTTTGTCTAAAATGATTGTTTTTGCTTTTTTTTAATAAAAATATATTGTACAAATTATAAAATTATATCAATTATAAATTCATAACTTTTATTTTATTTAAAATAATTAATTATTACTAAATTTCACTGCAGTTAGCTTCTATCACATATAAAAAATTTTTTGATCAAAAGTACTAAAAAATAAGCAAAAATGCAAAAAAAAAGTTTTTTGTATTAATGTAAATAATCATATAAAGATTTTAATAAAATAAAATTCCAAATTTTGATATTTTCAATATTTTAAATTATTTATTTATAATATAAATATAATTCATTCTTTTTATAATTATGTCATCTATTATTATTTGACTGTTTAGATATTAATTATTAGAATTACAACTATTTATTTTTAAAATTACCTTTAGAAATTAAATTTGTATCCTTATTTTTTTTTTTAATATACATGTAATACTATTTATTAATATGATTTCAATTATATCAATTAATACTAAGCCTACTGTAAATATATATATTAAAATGAATTTATATTCTTATAAGGGTGAATTTATTCTTTACCCCAGATGAATAATATTATTACCATCCCTACACATGATAAACATTTTGGTTGGCTTATTTTTGATTGGCTAATTTTTTTAACTTTAAAATTTTTCAGTAATAGCTAATCTGCAGCATAACATATAATTTATTTGTAATTTTATTTTTTTGAAAGTTTATCATTATTAATAGAAGAATAAAATACAATTATTTAAATTAAATTACAATTATTTATCTTTGACATAATTAGTATCAATAATAATGAAAAAACACAGGAGATAAAAAAATAAAGTGTTAGATATAATTTAATAGCAATATTTATTTAACACATAAAGTGATCTGAAAGCCAGAGAAACAGAAATCAACCTAATCAAAGATTAAAATACATCTAAAAATGATAAATCAAGAATAATACAAGAAATAAATGAAATGTTTAATGAAACATTTGATGTTTAAATGATATTAATGATTTTTGATAATGATCTTGATATTGAAATGAGCGAGATGAATGATGATGTCAATATCAAAGAAGCAAAGATAATGAAAAGCAATAAAAGCAAAGAAAAAAAAACAAAAATGAAAGGCAAGAGAGTAAAGTTGAAGGAAAAATAAGAGGAAAAAGTAATAAAAATAAGAACAAAAGAAAAAACAAAAGGAAAAGAAAAATAAGTAAAAGAAGTACAAAAAGAGGAAAATGAAGAAAAATGGAAGGGAATATAAAAGGGAAAAGAACGAAAATGAAAATAAAGGAAAAGGAAAAAAATTAAAAAAAGAAAAAGAAAAAGAAAGGAAATTAAAATAAAAAATTGTTAGTAATGAAAATGAGAAAATAATAACTAAAATTAAAAAATAATAGAAATAAAACTACTTACTCAGAGAATCAAAAATCTGCTAAAAAGGAGAAAAATTTGAGAGTCATTAAAATCTAAACAAAAAAAAAATCTAAAAGTCCAAAATCTGAAAAAAATAAAGGGAAAGATTAAGATCAAACATAAACAACAAGAATAAAACCTAAAAATAAAAAGAATCAAAAAGTAGTAAATAAAAAAAAGAAAAGAACATACCTTGATTATGAAACTGGAAGGACTTATTTCTTTTTTATTTCTTTAGATTTTGGTAAATTTTTAAGACTTCAGGTAAGTGTATTTTTTTGTTTTTATTTTTCATTTATAATTTATTTTTACTAACTAGTTGTTTCTTTATTTTTCTTTTAGCCAAGTTTAAGGACCTAAAGGGAAGAAAAAAATAGAAAAAAAATGAAAATAAAGGAGATGAAGATAAAAATGAAAGGAAAAACAAAGTAAAAAAATATAAACGAAAATAAAAGGATATGAAATGAAAAGAAAAATGAAACAAATAAGGATAAAGATAAAGGAAATGAATGTAAAATGGCGATAAAAGAAAAAATCCCATAAAAAGAAATAAAACAAAAGTTAGTAAAAATGAAGTAAAAGCAAAAAAAAGAAAAAGAAAATTAAAGAAATGAAAAAAACATATCTTTGAGTGAGAACCTGAAAGAGCCTAAAACCTAAAAGAACAAAAAAATACAATCCATATGTATATTTTTGATACGAAACTAAAAAGAAAGTAAATAAATAACTGATTGATTGGCATGACGTAATTGTAAAACTTCATCAGCCAATCAAAATTTTATTATATAATAGGAGGTGAAAAATCATTTGGGTGAAGAATAAAATTTTCTTTTAAATTAATATTGAAATGATATCAATATATTAATAGAAATAACATTGAAATAACATATTTAAGTTTAATTTAAAGATATTATTTTGATGTCATTTTAATTATTATTTTAATATTAATTTAATATCAATATGATATCAAAATGATAATACTTTATTTTGATATCATATCAATATTAAATCAATATTAAAATAATATCAAAATAATATCAAAATAATACCATTAAGATAAACTTAATGATATTGATTCTATATTGATTAAAAATGTTAAATTTCTGTAAAGTAACTCTTTATACAGTATTTTCTTTATATAAGTACATTTATTAGTAGATAAGATTCAAAATAAAAAGTAATAATTCTAGTCATTTATATGCTATTTTGCTGATCCTGTAGGGATCATAAAAGGATTTAATTCTTTACACTACCTTTTATTTTTAATATTTTCATAATGATAATATAATTCATATTGGAGTTTAATTTTATAGTTTATTTGGTTAAGACTACAGAACTTGCAAAGGGCTAAAATAAAGAGTTGTTTTATATAATTCTATACTATACATGCTATCCAAATTATTTTGGAATTAATTTGAGATGCTGTAATTCATTCAGTTTATATGTAATTTACTATGTAAAATACTAAAATAATTTAGGATGCCATGATTGAATTTGGAATTTTACTTATAATTATGGCAGTCCAAAATAATTTGGGTAACATGTATATAGTTCTATACCTGTTGTATAGCTGTATAACTGCATAACTGTACATATATGAAATCCTATATTAGAAATAACGAGTAGTTTATTTTTGTTTTGATAGTCTTAGTAGCTCACTTATGTATATTTAACTTTAACTTATTTTTTAAAAATATGCGCAGCGGTTAATAAAAAAAATTAAATGGTATAAAGATTATTAAAATCTAATTATTAAATAATAAGATTATAAGTAAAATAACTAAATATTTAAGTAAAAATAGAATGGTCAATATTAATGCTATTAATTTGATTTTACTACCATTTGATTCATTTTAATTAGAACTTTTAAATAAGTTATAAATTATTAAATTCTGATTACTTAATGCTAAAATATTTTTAAAATTTTTAATTATTATTTTGATAACTATAAATAATTATTTAATATCTAATTTAACTATTTTAATTTTTAGAAAGCTAAAGTTGAATCAATTTTGACTATTTCAACTATAGAAATCAGAAGTTACTACATAATGATTTTAATATAATAAAAAAAGTTCAAATTTATTATATCTTTTAAAGTAATATGATTAATATTAGTAAGTAACCTATTTTTTTTTTTTTTTTTACCAAATTTACTTTCTATTAAAAGATTTATATGTAAAAAATTATCTGAAGTAATACTTTTATTCAACTCACTCTTTTTTACCCAATTCATTCATTTTTTTTACCAATTCTCTTTTCTTTTTATTAAATTCTTTTTACACTTTTTTACAAATTCTTTTTTTTTATCTATTTCTTTAATTGGCTGGTTTTTATTTTTTTGCAATCTACATGCTAAAATTATAAAAATTGGCTTAGCAAACACAGCCATAATTTACAATTGGTGGCAGTATAAAATATAATCACGTGCGTTATTAAATATTGTATACATAGTTTATCATTCGATTCAGCCGAAATAAAACCTTTTCCTAAAATTTTTTTCTTGCCTTTTGTGACTCCAACCTTATAATGGCAACAAGGGTATATATTGGTCGTCTTGCGAGAGATGCCCGTGAACGAGATGTCGAAAAGCTTTTTCGTAATTACGGCACCATCAGAGAAATAAAATTAATGAATGGTTTCGGTTTCGTTGAGTTTCGAGACCACCGTGATGCTGATGATGTTGTTTACGCTTTTAATGGAAAGAGTTTTATGGGTGAAAAGTACGAATTACTTAATTCGCTTTATAACTTGTTTACTGTAGATATGGAATATACTTTTTGTTCTTAAATTATGTTCTTTTATATTAGATTAATTGTTGAATACGCTAGAGGAGAACGTAGACGTCGTGACCGTGATGATCGTAGAGACAGAGACAGGGACGACCGCAGGGATAGGGACAGGGATAGGGATGATCGTCGCCGGGACGACCGCGACCGCGATCGTGGCAGGCACGTTGCAACACAGTCCTGGAAACTTTTATTCCTCTTCCCCATCCTTGAATTTCCTTTATGCATTTGAATTCTTTTTGTTTGTTTTATTTACGTGTATCATCAGCTGAACGATTTGTTTATCTTTTTTTTTCAATCTTATAGTCGGTTCGCTCCTCCGCAAAGAAATCCTCAATACCGATTAATTGTGGAAAATTTGTCATCAAGCTGTAGCTGGCAGGTATGCAACTATGTTCCAAAAATCCGTACATTTGCCGCCTGCAGCTCTCGCTATTTGGCTGGCCTTCTGGTCCCTACTCTTATGTCCCTGGTGTTCTACTAGTTTGATTTGGCCTTTGGTTATAGCTCTTCTTTCCCGCATGGTTGCTTGTTATGGCTTTTTTTGGATTCTTATTCTTGAAAAGTCTTAATAGTTGTCTGCATCCCAAAGAATTACAATTGCATTTCATCCCAAATTATATAAATTGGGAGATAAAATTAATAAAAAGGGGACAAATCGGGAACTGGCCAACGTTATCTTCCATGATTTATCTACTACTGTTAAAGTGCACCTGAAATAGAATAAATTAGAAGTTGTTGTTTCTTATGCCTGGAAGGAAGAGAGTAACTCAAAATATCAATAAGGCGATTTCCTCCCTTTTCTGGCTCTATTGGATTCTATTAATTTGGTTACCTTTACTGCCTTTCTTTGGATATGCCGACTCTTGTTCCTTCCATTGGCATATTTATTTGGTTCTTCATATATGGAATGACAAGTGCCCTAGAGGATCTCCGTATAGCATAACTCAAATCAAACCCTACTTCCCCTCCTCTCTCTACCATTCTTTTACTAAAGGATCTGAAGGACCTAATGCGGAAAGCAGGTGAAGTGACTTTTGCTGATTGTCACAAAGACCGTGATGGGGAAGGGTATGAATATTTTAATTATTCACTCTTATTTATTTATTTCCCGAAACTAATTATTATATTAAAAATTTATATCAGTGTGGTTGAATTTTCCTCATACGAAGATATGAAGAATGCAATCAGAAAGCTCGATGATACAGAATTGAAGGGTAAACGTATTATTCTTCGTGAAGCTCCGGTGAATATATTTGATATCTTACATTTTATTGCATTTTAGTATATATACATATATATAAGTGTATTAATTTTTTATTTGTTGAATTTAGGATAATGATATTGACCGTGATCGTGATCGTCGTCGTCGTTCAAGATCTCGTTCTCGATCTCCACGTCGTAGTTCTCGTCGATCACCTTCTCGTTCCCCTCGTAGAAGTTCTCGTCGTTCACGGTCGAGATCCAAGACTCCTCCTGCTAATGGTAAGGAACATGGTTCTCGTTCGGTTTCACCTCGTCGTCGTGATGATTCACGCAGTCCAAAAAGAAGTCGTTCCAGAAGTGTTGAGCGTCGTGATGATGATAAGTAAGAGTGCTAGTTACTTATTTCATATATATAATTAATTATATTTTATTAATTATTTTAATATTTTTGTTCAGGGATATGAAAGATGATTGAATTTCTTTTTCTAAAGTGGGCATTTATTTTATTTTTATTTTCAATTTCAATTATCACTTTATTTTACTATTGCTTAAATCCAATTTTCTAGGTATCTATATAGTATTGTTTGCAAATCATCAAAGAATGATCCGGATGCCGAAATTAATTTTATCTTTTTTTAGATAAAGTAAAAATGGAAAAAATTTTTTTCTTTAATTTCTGTATTGTTTTTACATATATATTTTCATTCGAATTATTTTTTAATATATTATTTTATTTACCCTAAAAAAATTTTTTGTTTTTTGTGGATTTGATCTAATTTTTTTATTTTACTGGTCAAATATGTTAGAAACAGATACAGGTAAAAAAAAACCTAATAGAATTCTCTTGATGTAATATCTGATATTGCATGTACGCCATACTATCGTACGAACCTACCTTCGTAATACATCTCAACCGGATTGATTGTAACACATCAATAATCAATACTAAGTAAAGTACTAAAGTTACTATTTCATGCATGAAGATGTCTTATGACAAAGCCCGAAGGAATATCCCTCGGGCACCATTGAATCTATCTATTTTTATTCTACAATTCTTACATTTGTATTTACTAATCCTCCCAATATTCTGAATGTTTCCACACCAATTATATGTCTTTGATGTGTAAGTCTCATCTTGAATTGTCACATTGATTCCTTTCTCTTCTGCTTTTGAATCAATCATTGTGAATTTTGAGGATACCAGTCTTTTTTGACATAAAATCATCCATAAATACAGCCTATATCATGTTCTCCTATCTTAACTGTACCTTTTATACCATGTGAATTAAGTACAAACTCCTGGATCAATTGAAACTACATGAACTTTCACTTATATTTCATGAATTTGTTTTTATCCAATGAATTAAAATATCCATTCATTTATCTTATATATATATATAAGTTAACAATCACAATCTATCTTTTGTAATGGCCATTTATTACACTTTCTTTTTAATTCAAATGAAATGGATACAAATCTAATTTATTGGATTATAATTTTAATAATAAAGTTAAAGAATTATAGAATTATAAAGATGTATAACATAAAAATGATTTCAGTCTTTTTTTGAAAAGTTTTATCCATAAATGGTTATTGCTTATTATAAAAGAATTCCACTTATTTATAATAAAGGTATCTGTAAAAATGTCAAATTTATTAGTAATTTTACCAGCAATTCTATCTTTTGGTTAACTGGTCTAAAAAGAAAAAAAATCAAAAGAACTTAATGTAATATTTTCTTTTTTATTTGTAATTTATCTATATATAATAGAATTCTTAACAGGATCCCACCTTACTTATAATAAAGATCACCATAACTCTAAAGTAAAATTACTTTTGATGATTTTACTATAAATAGATAAATTATATCTAAAAAAGAAAATGTTATACTGCATTATTATGATTTTTTTCCTTTAAATCAATTAACCAATAAGATTAAAAATTGAAGTAAAATAAAATTATTAGTAAATTTGAAATTTTTTCCAAAGACCTTTATTAGAAGTAAGCAGAGTTCTTTTTTAACCTTATAATTTCAATATATAGATGGCTCTAAAATTAATTTTTATAATAAAGTTATATTTTACTAAAATTTGAAATTTAAATTTTTTTTCTATAGTAAATGATTTAATTTATTTAATAGTTAAAATTATATCTGAAATTTATTTAAATTCTTTGATTAAATTTAAGGATTTTATAATTGCTGTAATGGTGGAAAATCACTAGTTCCCAAATTTTATTTAATCATATGATAAATTATCATATATTTCATAATTCTTTATTAACTCAATTATAATATAATGCAAAATTTATAAATTTTCTAATCTAATTATTGTAATTGCCTTATTGTCATCAATCTGTTGTATTTCATATTAATTATTTCATCATATCTTACACCTAATAAACAACAAAAACATGACCAAAATAAATTAAGATACATGCATATTTGTAAAACTGAAAAAAAATATGATATATGTCATCATGCAGTCTTTTTGATAATGCATAATATTTCCACATTTTTTGCATTAGTGTTAACGTTAATTTTTTACCTTAGAAACTTCATGTATTAATTTGAACTTTTTGGTATCAGGTAAACAATCTTTACTACAATACCACTTTAGATTTTGCAATAATGATACTAAAGCATTATTTTCCTTGTCACTAGTATCATTTATATCTTCACCTTGTTGAAATTCATCTTTTAAATCTGAAAACTCATCAATTTCTTCATTTTCAATGAATTCTTGTAATAAGTTGATAAGTTTTTGCAATTTAGAACTTGTTTGCAATGCCTTTGAAAGAGCTTTCTTATATGTTCTATGCAATTTACCATAAACAATTCTCTGTTCATAGATTCCTTATAAAAATCTCTGTTTTTTTAGTCAAATAAGCATAAATATGGTATAGAATTATGATGATATGTAATATTCTACTTCTCCTGTATGAACTTATTAGCTGTTAAAAATAGTTTATTAAAATCATTTATTTTTGTATAATACCATTATATTTGAATAAATCTAATATAAAATAATGCATTTTTTATTGTTAATATTACCTGAAAGAAATGCCTGCAAATAATACTACTTCATATAATTGAAAGACATGAGCAAATATGACTATAATTTTGTAATAAAAGGATAAAATATTTAATTTTTAATATATTTCTAATATTAATTACCCAGATCTCTTTGACATTTTAAACTCCTACATAATTTATCAATTGTTTCAACGTGGTTTATAGAAGATTAACATTTGGAATTTCACTTAAAGGTGTAGTTGTTAAATATTTCTATATTGACAAATAAAAATAGAAACATAATTTGTGATGGGATTGAAGTGAAAAATAGATTGAGAAAAGTATAATAGATTGAAATTTGAATGTGAAGATTTAATAATTTGTAATAAAAATAATGGAATTAAGATTGAAATGTAATAATGTAATATGGACAATATAACAGTTTACTTACTTCAATAGCATTTTTAACTAGATTTATCATATAATACAATAATTGATCAATTTCATCATGATGCATTTTTAATATTGTAAGTATAAAAAATTTTTGAAGATAATGATCTATTTTTATAAACAGAAAGTTCATCTTAATCTGATTTTTGATGCTTGAGATTGCTAATTGCCAGAATCTATATTCATTTTCCTTATCTTGGATATCAAGTAGTCTATGAATTTCCTTTGCAAGATCACATAATAAAACATTTGAATTATATAACAAATGTTTCAAATATACATTCACAGATTTCACATGTAAGTTAGCTATCATATCTTCTGTAAACTTGAAGTTAGTAAAACAGTGTGTCTAATATGTCTTTGATTTATAAAGAAATTTCATGTATATATATGTTCGTGAATTAGGATAATCTTGTATAATCTTTATCAAATAGTTATTAAAAATCATCTTCAGCAAGACTATTATGATATTTATAAAACCTTCAAGAAATTTTTGATAATCATTACCTAAAGTTTTTCTAAGATTTTTGTATAAGTTTTGTGTTATATGATACTATGTACAATAAATAGGATATATTAATGGAAAACTTCCAGTTAATTTTATTATTTGACTAAATAATCATGCATGTGATTCAAGAAATTTCCTTTATATTATTGCTCCAAATTTACAATCTATAGTCATAAATCTTATGTCTTCTATCATTGGATAGGTAAATTTTTTTGCATCTTCAAACTCAATCATGTGGTAATTTAAAGTGTGATTTTACTCATTTAAAAATTTGTTAACAGTTATAAGAGATCCAGAATTATTAGCCTTTGAATAAGATGTATTAATTAGAAAGGGATATTGCATTTTTTTTGTACTAGTATCCTTATTTGATGTAGAATTATATATTCTATTATGATTGCAAACTAAAGTACGTTGATGTAATACTTCATTTTCTCAAATAATGCAATTTTTAACTATACAAAAATCTTGTTCTTTAGCCCATTCATAAATAAAAGTTTCATATGTCTTCCATTAAAGCTCTGAACAGGTCAGTTCAGTGCAGTTTTTTTCTGGTTCAGGTAAGAACTAAAACTGAATGAAAACTGAACTGGAACCATTTGATTCGATTTAGTTCTACCTGATTTTAAGAAAAAATGCAAAAATTAAAATAACTCAGCAACCAGTGATCGTATAAAGTTGAGCAATAGCTCATTAGAATAGTCTCTTCAAGATGCATCAAATAATAGTAATCTCATCTCTCATCTTTCTAGCCTCAATGTATCTCAAGATAATTAACACTAAGCATTTTTTAAGAAACTAGCATTAGAATCACATCTATTAATCCTAGAGAAATGAATTTAGCATCATTCAATAGGTCTTAATGAGATGAATCTAATGAGCCTTTTTTCATCTTTTTATGGTTACTACATGACAAGTTATTTCAATTTTCACATTTTTTTAAATTTTCAAACATCAAAAAATAAAAATTCTGATCTAAGATATAACTCGCCTTTTACTAATTGCATTAGAACAATCTTTAGTTCATTAAAATCGTCTTAATGAGATGAGTTTAAAGATGATAAGATCATGTCTCTAGCATTGGTATATCACGAGATAAATCATGCTAAGCAGTTTTAGAAAATCAGCATTAAAAAGGTATCTATTGATGCTAGAGACATGATCTTACCATTTTTGAACTCATCTCATTAAGACGATTCTAATGAACTAAAGATCGTTCTAATGCAATCAGTAGAAGGTAAGTTATATCTTAGATCAGAATTTTTATTTTTTTGACGTTTAAAAATTTAAAAAAATGTGAAAATTAAAATAACTCTCATGTAGTAATTATAAAAAGATGAAAAAAGGCTCATTAGATTCATCTTATTAAGACCTATCAAATAATGGCAAAATCATTTCTCTAAGATTAATAAATACGATTATAACACTAGTATTTAAAAAATACTTAGCGTTGATTATCTCAAGATATATTAAGGCTAGAGAGATAAGCTTACTACCATTTGATACATCTCGAAGAGATGATTTTAATGAATAATTAAAAGATATTTTCATTAATAAAAATAACTTATTTTCAATTAAAATTTTTATATTTTTTTACCTATTACAATCATTTAGTTTGATAGTTCTTAAAAAGCAAAGATTTGAAAAATTTTTTATAAATTTAACTCCAGACTTATTAATATGTTATCTAACTGTTCTTAAACTAATTCAACATCTTGTTATTCAAATTTTCTTTGTATTTCAATACTAGTAATCTTATATTTTTCTGCTTTTAACTTTACAATTCATTTGTCTTGTACTTTAGTTATATTGTAAAGTCTATTTAACCTTTGTTCATTAATTAAATCCTTATTTTAATGGTATTTTTTAACTTAATAAATTACTGTAAACTTACTACAGTAAATATAAGTTGCAATTCTTTTATATTCTCACTTCAGCCCTACTGGATAATTAGAACTCTAGACATCACATATATAACTTATATTTGAATTTTAGCAAATTTAATTAAAATTAGGTTAAGCTTATAATTTTAGATAGAGCAAATTGATTGAAAATTAATTAATAGTCATAATTATGAGTTTTAGTAAATTGTGTTAATTATACAAAGTTATATTTTATATTTAAGCAAATTAGTATTTTTTTTTAAGTTTAACTTATCCTTTTTTTTTTAACTTTTATAAATAATATTTTTAAACTATCAGTTTTAGAATCTGGTTATATTTTGGCTAAAATTAAGCATAATGCAGGCTAAAAACCATCTGATTAGTTTTGCAACATTTTATTTTTTAATAATTATTTATATTTAATTTATTATTTTTATTAATTATTATTTTATCTATAATTTACATATTTTTAATTATAAATTATAAAAATTAACAGTTTAATTTATATAAATTTTTTATTTTTTATTGATAATAAAAAAAAGATTGTTAATTTCAGTAAATTAACGATTAAATTTACTGATCTACAAATAATTTGAATAAACTAAAATTATATTTATTAAGCAAATTTAAATTTATATTATTTTAAAATTTTACTATAACTTATATTTTGAGTTTTAGTAAATTAGTATAGATTTTAAATGTAATAATTTGATTTTTAGCAAATTAAGTCTATTTTAGTGGAAGCAAAAAGTGCTTAAATTTATGCAGATCAATTATGAGTTATATATGTGATGTCTAGGATTCTGGATATATAATTATACAAAAAAAACAATTTTATATCATTTATTAAGATGGTTTATGTTATAAAATTTACTGATTATCTACTCCTGATTTATAAGTTGTACAAACCTATAATTTTGCAAATAATTAGAATTATTATTGATCTTTAATCTTGAAAATTATTATGGTAGATCATTATATAACTTCAGAGTTGAATACTTATATCTGGCACTGTATTTAACTGATAGGAAAATTATTTTTAGTAATTTGATTAATAATTGTTTGAAGCATAGTGAAGGACTATTTATTGTACAGAACTAGATAAATTTGTAGTACCAGTTTAACCCATGTATTTTTTCCTTCCTTCCATCTACGTCACTATAATTTAGCCCCTGCTTATTTCCTTTTATGTTTTGTATCACATTTTTCGTAACACTTTATTTTTAGCAACACATTTGTAACACTTTGTCACATTTTTGTAATCATTTATATATATATATTGTTACTATTAAGCGTATTAAGTGACCGGTTTCCGTATGATTACATATATTGTTTTAATGAAATTATTTCTTAGTTATACTTAACAGCAGAATTAATTTTTTGAATTATTACAGATATAATATAATAAGTTAATGACATAATTTGCTATAATTCATATATTTATTAATAATAATTATGACTGATATAATTGATTGATTTTGCTTATAATATAATATTTTACAATGACCTTTTAATTTTACTGGGAAGTATAATTTTAGTTATAGAAAATATTTCTTTTATTATTTTACCTTTAGAAATTATTTCTTTTATCATTCTTATATTAGGTAAATTAAATGAAAATGTAAAAAAAAAATTATATGAATGTGTATTACTAAGCAAAAATTCTTCGATAGAACCATTTATTAAAATCGACCTAAATCACGTGATTTGCAAAATTAACGTCATCAGCGATATTTATATATTATTTAAATAAAATTTATTCAAGCATTTTTGGAGGTTATTTTATATTTTAATTTTATCTTTAATAGTACTACAGTATGTTATTCGCATTCTCGGCTTACCCATTCTAAGAAATTTTCGAATCCTGAATCTTGGGCATTGAAATCTAAATGAACGAATCTTCTTGCTACTTGTTCACAAGTAGCATATGTTCGACGTTCATGGTCATCACCGAAAGATGGTGGAATAGATTCGTATCGAGCAAAAAGTTGTGATAAATGTGATGCTTTATTATTATTATTTTTTTTTAAAAAAAAGGACTAAGATATACAGTACATTGGTGTAATTTATATTAACAAAATTTTTTTACCTCTTTTAACTATATGAGAGGGCATTCCTGCAAAGGCTGCACAAAATGTTCCCCAAGAAGTAGTGCTGCGGCCTGGCACAAGACTTAATACGAAAAAGCATTATTATAGTCAAATTTATTTAATAATCTCGATATTTCGTACCGATATAGAAAGGCCAATTCTTCTTTCTCGTCATCCCTCATGATTTCCATTGTGGCCAATGAAATAGGCAATGCTTGAGGGAGAAGATTGTTTTCGAAAATTTCTATCATTGTAAATTCGTGTAAATAATTGGATTTATTAGTTTAATCCAAAAAATGTAAATTTACCATGAAAATGCGTTGCGGCAATAACTTTCGGACAATCTCTTCCACGTTTTAACAGATGTTCTATTACTCCACAAAACAAACCTGCTCCATCTAAATAAACGTTTAAGTTACAGAATTATATTGGTTATTTATAATTATCATTATGGAAAATTACCTGTCGAGCCGGTTCCTTTTCCAAATTCATCGAATATTAATAACGATCTCGACGTAGAGTTACGAAGCGCGATTGATATTTGTTGCAAGTCTATCATGAACGCACTTTGAATCTTTGAAGAATTTGTAAATATGGTGTCGCAACATTTTATTATTGCTATATTTGTAATTTTACCTTGGATACAGTTTCTCTTGTCTGCACACGAGTAAAAATTTTGTCAGTTAGGCCAATAGTAGCTGAATCAGCTGGTACGAAGCTTTCAAGTAAAATGGATTTAATTTATTTTTTCCTTTCATTTGTATGTTTTTTTGAGCTTATTACCTTCCGATATGTGCCATGTAAGTAATTAGTGCAACTTGTTTCAAATATACGCTTTTACCAGAATAATTTGCGCCGCTAAGCAGCATTATACTTTTATATGCTGAACTTGTCGCGCTATCATTATCTACATTTTCATTAGTTATAATGCCATTTCCACCAGCAATTTTTATGTCATTGGCAACAAAAATATCGACACAAAGTTCCTGTAAAGGATGCCTTGTAAAATATAATATGTATTATTCAATAGAATAATTGTAGTGTAGCATCTGATTCTTTTCTGCCTACCTCCCTTTCACAATTTCTAGAATGTTTTCGTTTACTAAATGGGGCCGACAATATTTGAATTTTCTTGCAGATTCCGCTAGAGAAAGTAAACTAATCATATTACATGTTAATAACTGTGTCTGCTATGTTAATTTTAGTTTAGCATTATTCCTACCAGTCAAGTTCCGCACAAGCTGCTGTAGCATTTAATAATAGCGAGGCATACTCTAATATATGATCTTGAAGTTTTTGCATTATTTCAATTTCTCGATCTATTTTTAAAATACTTCAAATTACTATTAGGTATTAGAAAAAAAATTTATACGAAATTTACCAACAATAAGTCCGTGTATATCTCCTAAATACTCGTCGAGTTCTAATACAATATAACGCTTTTTTAAGCAATCAATTCTCATTTAAACATTCACTCATAACACTTATAATTATTTCACCTTTCATTCTGTCATTTTTGTAATAAACTGTAGTTGCAGTGCTGAACTATAAAGGAAAAACGAAGTCATAATAATTGTCTGTTTCTTACATAGAAATAGTTAGTATCTGAATAATCTGATTTTACTTGATAATATAGCCCATCAATTTTAAAATCATCTTCTTTTTTCCATTCTGGTTTCAATGGGACCGTAATGAGATATCCCAATTGGGGGAAATATATTACATTCAGCGTTAAAGCAAATTCAGAAGGTATAGTTGTGCTAATTTCGCGCGCAACTTCGGACTAATCGATAATTTGTTTAGAAGTTCAAATACTCGAATAATGATCGTTGTATTAATGCTGCTTTTATAAAGTTTTTTTTACCAAAAAATCGTCTAATCCATCATAAGTTCTTTTCATATGATCAAGTTCCTAATTCATATTTGAATAGGGATATTAGTTACGATACAAATAGAATTCAATTTTTAAATTACCTCATCAATATGAGACTTGACTACGATTCTATTTTCTTTGACACTCTCGTCAAAATCAATCTTTTTTTACGAATGTATATTTATTTATTTCTGTTAAGGTACAGTATTTTAAACAAACGATCATCGAATTTACCACATTTATATAAGATCCAATATCTTTCAAATCGGCCACTATGAATGTTTCTTTAATCTGTTTTTCAAAGAACGAAAATTTAGCAAAGTATCATGAATAACATTTTATAGCGTATATACGTACCTTAGTAAAAATTTGTACATTTTCACTATGATTTAATTCACGTACAATATTGCGTATTTTCAGGCAATAAAAGGCAAACTATTGTGTATTTATTGTTAGTGATCGAAAATTTTACTATTTAAACAAGGGAAATTTAACGTTAAACCTGTAACAAAGATTGCCAATCTTTAATATTCAAATTTCCTTTCATATTATCTATAATCTTTGGGATGTTCTTTATGTTTTTAAGGCAAGAAACCAACTGTTCCGAATTTTCCAAATTATCTGTTTGTAAAAAACATTCGATAGTACGATGTCTCTCGCCAATAATATCTAAATCGAGAGTAGGTCGAAGAAACCATTGCTTAAGTAGTTGTTTTCCAGATGTAGTTCGCGTATTATTGAGGATACCTTTATAAAATTACAATATCTTAGATATTGATTTTAAATAAATAAAAAATATGGTTTCGTACCAAAAAGAGATAATCCCTCTTTGCTTCTGGCTCGCATATGCATGTTCGGATGCGATTCATCTTCAAAGATTTGAAGCGAACTAAAAATTTTGGCGAATTTTTTTAGTGTTGTATATACTGTATTACAAATCAAAAAGATATAAAATACCATAACGCGTCTGAATTTATATGTAAGAATCTCTTTCTGTTCAAATTGTTCAGATCAAGTTATAAGTATATAGAAATAACATGCGACTAAAAAATTGTTCATACAAAGAGAATTGCTCAATTTCTGAAATATCTAAAGGCTGATCTTCAGGCATTCCTTCTGTTATTTTGGCTCTTGAAATATAACTTATTATCGCGCCAGCACAACATATCTTTATAAATGAATGTTACTTTATATTTAATTTTTAATTGTTAAGAGAATGGATAAATTTTTTTCTTACAGTTTCAACGCTTTCCATATTCACAACACATGATAATTGTAAATATGTTTCCCTCTTATTTGATTCAAGGTTTGAAGTCACGTGGTTATATTCTCCAAAACGAACTGAGAGTAGTCTCATCTTCGCTGAAGTATATAAGAATTCAGTACTTGGTCGAATGATAAGCTCAGGTTCAACGGAAATAGAATCATCTGATATATTGTTCAAATTTTAAGCAAATAATATGGTGAAGTAAACATTTGTAGTAAATTTATTAAAACCTTGCATTTTTAGAATTTCGATAAAATCATCATCTGCATTAGAATTTGCTATAATAACTGTGGGTAGAATTTGATAACGTACTGTAAAATATAATAATTTATATTAATAATTTATATATGTATGTAATAATAAAACAATTTATATATTACATAAATTTAATAAATCGTATGGAAATGTTTCATCAATATCTTCCATAAGATATAATTTGGAAGTTTCCAAATTATAATAAGCACATCCCAATTTACGATTTCTATGATTTACCGCCATAATAACCTATTAAAAGGTATTTAGAATTTGTTCGCAAAAAAGAATACCATAAATTTCTACCTTTTCGCCATTTTTATTCTTAAAATCGAGTTCTTTTTCGTCAAACTGAACTGTTTGCATTTGCTCTTTTGGAGCTCTTTCATGATTTAAATCACCTATAAATGTCACTTTATGATTATTCCCGTTATTTTTTCCACACGATTTAATAATTTTTGCCTGTTTGAATGTTCGATTATCAGAGTCTATCGGAAAGTTTGAATTTGATCCGACAGTCCATGAAGGAGTGGAGACGCGTGAATCAACCGATGAGCGCGAAGAACGATCATCCGCAACATTCATGATAAATGAAGTGGGCGCTGATCTCAAAGAATTATTATCATAACAACGAGAAATGTCTGAAGGTTCATTTTTCGATTGTGTATGATTACTTTTGAAAGGCTCAGCACTTATAATATTGAAATTAAGTTGAGTAATGTTATCATTCAACGTTTCATTGGCTTCCATTTTTTCCATTGCTTTAAAATGAGTTAAAACATAATCTATTGATACGTTATTAGATTGTAATGATTTTACACTATTCTCTTTCGAAACATTATTATTATTTTCGTCAATAACACTATTTTCAAAAGTTTCTGAATGAAAGTTTTCATGTTGCACTGCTAAAAATTTAGGAAGGAAATCTCTTTCATTTTGCATAATCGATTCGTGTTGTTTAGTTTTATTTGATTGAAATAATTCCTCATTTATACTTTTACAAGTTTCCGACATGTTGATAAATAAATTACAAAAAATTGCGAATCAAAGTCAATATATAATAAGTATAATTAGATCACAAATAACTTTACCACGTGATTTGTTTATAGAGATTACAAAAAATTTTATTGGCCAAAATAAACTAGCCAGCCGAAAAACTCAGCCCAACTGCCCAAACATTCTGAATTTCGTAACCCTAATTTGTTACATGATCCCTCATTTTTAGTTTTCTCCTACACTTACCATAAAACTTTGACTCTCAGCAGAGTTTACCAGAGTTTGACACTGAAGAAATAAAGCCAATACTGTTTTATTTTGTTGCGCCAAAAAAAAACTACTTTCATTCGCGTCGTGCTATTCTTAATAAATTTAATAAATCTTATTAAAAGGAGACTGAATTTACTGGACTTTTTTGTGTACTCCATCGTACAAAAAGGTAAGCTTCTTGTTATAATATTTGAAATAAACAGGGTTTTCAAAGAAAGTTCTATACGCTAATTCGTTTCTTTGGAAATAAAAATAAAAATATTAATTATTTATATATAATATATAATTTCACGTTCCTTTCTTCATCACTTTCGTTCCTCTCTTATGGCCTGCTATAATGTTATTAATTGCTATCATTTATTATAAACATTTTGGAGCATCATCCTTACATAAATCTTTTCTTTTCTTCTCGAAGAATTTTTATACATTTTACCTATCAATTACATACTCGCATTAATTTAACTTCATCCGTCAAGAACGATATGCCTAGTGACACGCGTCCAACTCCTCAGACTGCTCAATCTCCTAACGTTGTTGATACTATTGACCCCGAACTTTTAGCACAACTCAATGCCAAAAGAGACAATGTAAGTCTTCGAAAGTGATATAATTGCTGCAATTTAATATTTGTAATTGAATTTACATCTGTTGTATTGTTTATTCAGCTTGTCTACGCTTATGAGCAAATAGCTCAAGCTTTAAGATATGCAGCAAAAGCCTGTGACGAGTTTCAGGCACTTATTCCAAGAGATGTCGGAATTATCCCTGGTGATTTGGGCGTATCAAGTCAATCTATTGGGAGCCAAAGAAAATTCAAAAAACCTCAGATTAAAGATCCAAATGCCCCCAAGAGACCGAATACTGCTTATATTCTCTTTAGCAACGAAATTCGCGCCGATACAAAAGCAGCTAACCCCCAAGCCAATCAAAAAGAAATCGTCACACTCATTGGGCAAAAATGGAAGGCTTTATCTAGGGAAGAAAAAAAGGTACTATCAAGTGCAAAAACAAATTAGAATTATCGCGTTTCTTTATTTTAAGTTCGTCTATAAATATGATTTCTATTTTTACCATAGGTGTATGAGGATCGTTATTTTGCTGACAAAGAACGATATGACGAAGAACTCCGTGCTTACCGAGCTACACATGGTCAAGTTGAGTCGCCTCCTGAAACTTCTTCGAACGAAGACAATGGGGATCCTAATGCTTCAGGTGCAGCATCATCTTCCAAACAAGTTCATACATCACATCCTTTTGTTTCCAAGCAAGTACAAACTGGCACAAAAAGCCATTTTGCTTCTCAATTGCATATGTCTCAAGTTGATTCTACAGCTTTAGGTGGCCAAGTTTTACCTATTTCTGTACCGCCATCCGAAACCGATACTACTATGCTGGACTCTATTATTAGTACGTTCCCAACGGATTCGACTACTTTTACACAGACCGTTTCAAGTGATAAGGCTACCACTTCTCTATCGAAGAAGCGTCGTTCTCCTGAGCCCAGAGGTGGTGAAAAGCAAGACGAAGAAGCATCAAATGTTAAACGAACACGTGCTTCATCTAAGAAAAATCAAACTACTACAGAGCCCGGTCAAGATAGTTCTGTTTTTACCCCACCTGACGACCCAGAAGCATCAACCGAACAAGATGAGGCCGTGACTGGAACCACAACTAAGCGGCAAAGGACTAAACGAAGTTCAGCCAATGGAAGCGTAACACCTGCACAAGGGTCTAAAACCACCTCCTCAACTACACGTCGCAAGCGCGGCGGTAAATCTTAAAGTTTCTTTTTAATATTCATTTTTCTTGATTTTAAAATTTTTTAAATTTTTTTTTAATATTTTATGTAATCACTTTTTGTTTTTTTTTTTTTTTTTAAGTAAATAATAAAGAGTTTTTCGATACTTTCATGTAGAATTTTCACTATATTAGAACAAAGTCTTAGACAATGCTGAGTGAGTATTAACAAATATCGATATTCAATAATCATTATTGTTTGGTATAAAGATACTATGCAATGAATAGACTAAAATGATTGACAATCAAATATGTACATAAAATCGATTTTGATTTTTAAGTAAACTTTAACGTATTGATCATCTACGTATTTAGTTGTGATGACTACGTGATTTTGAAATTTTGATCGAGCACTTAAACTGTAACACAACATATTACATTTTTATAAATAATTGATAATAAATAAAGGTTCTATAATTTTTTTTTATTTTTTATTTTTCTTTTTTTGCTAAAAAAAAGATTGATGATAAAAGAGAAAATCGGAATTGAATAACTGTTCAACGTCATCTTGAAATCCAATCTAAAGATTGTAAAATACTAACTCTTTTAACCGACTTGAAAGTAAATAGACCGTCCTTTTTTTCATTAGTAATAGTATAGTGGATAAACGTGTTTCAATTTCCGCTTATTTTTTCTCTTGACCACCACTAGAGCCAGTTGTTGGTAACCCGGTTGCAACTTTAACATAATCATAAATAAGCCATTGTAGAGCAGTTAATGTACCAATCATAATAACACGAGTGCCGAGTCCTCGCCACATCCCAGTGAATCCAAGTTCTTTCGTAAGACGTAGAGAAAGTGCAAGAGTTGATTCACCTTCGGCTTTCTTTACATTATTAAGCTAATAACACAATAACAAATAATAAGACAGTTTTTCTTGCATATTGATTAATTAATCATTTGCCAAATATTACCTTAGAAACCAAGGTGTCTGCAGGGTGACTGACAATTGCGCAAAATACACCAGCGATATATCCACCAAGAAAAGAAACGCCTAATTGTTCAAGTTTATTATAGTCTTGTTTTGGTTTTCCGAGAGAAGCATAAATAAATTCTGAATAATAAAATTATGATTAGTATCAATTGAATTGTTTTATAATTATAACATGTTTCTTATTAAAATGATTAAATGATATTCCAATTTATACATACCGACAGTTCTTTCGAAACTAGCGAATTTCATCATAGTGTAAGGAACTTGTCGACCCCAAAGAGGAGTAATTCCCTTGTAAAAGCTGTCAAAAAAAAGATATTTATACATTTTCTTAATTAAAAAGGTTACATTTAAAAAATGAGATGAAATAACAATACTTGCCCACTTAACCCTTCTTGACTCCTAATTTTATTAAAACCTTCAAATGTAGTTTTAGCAAATGGTACGGTACTTGTTTGCATTCTCACTTTCAATGCTTCCCATGGACACAAAGCAATATCGGCAAGAACTTCAGCACTTTTAAATAAATAAATGAAGTTAGCACGTGATTGAAAATAAATATGGATGAATTTATTTACCTTGCACTGGCGGCCAAGTAAACAGTCGTACGGTATTTATGAGCATTTTCTTCGCCGACAAGATCAGAATATTTTTTTTTAAATAATTCATAGAAACCATATTTTGCGGCACCCTGGAAGGAGTATCCAATGAAAGTGGGTCCCCAACCAGTGTATAATCCTCTAAATCCTTCGGCACGATAGATCTTTGACCATCCATCGAAATTACCCTTATAAAGTTTGGCGTCAACCTAAAATCAAAGTATTCTTTCAAATAAATTATTCCAATATCCAAGAAAAATTTGCTTTGCAGATTTATCATGTATAATTAAGCAGAATTTTTTTTAAAAGAAATATCTCTTGTTTATTCTAAGGTAATATTTTTAATCTTAACATTGGGTTTCGAAAACGGTTATACCTGTCTACGGCACTTTACAAGGTCAAGAGGTGTCACAAAGGTGTGGGTTAACCCACATGCTAATACACCTGCAATAGCACACGTATAATAGTACTTTGGAGTATATAACTCAATCCTTTTCTTTTCCATGTCGCCGAAAATAATAAAAAAAAAAAAATGATCTCAAATTACCGACTTTTATATAAAAAATTTTTTTTCTGATGTGTGACGAATTAAAAATTCGAATCAACTAATCAATATGCATGTTGCGTTCAACTACGCGAGTACGTGGGACAATTAATTATCCCGAGTAATTCCGTTGTTTATGCCGATGAATTTTAAATTTTCACGTGTGATAAAAAAAATATTTATTCAAATAGTAATTATATTTTATTTAGTTTTCGTCAGAGAATTAAAAAGTCCTAATTCATTTTACGAATTAATTCATTAATACGATCTTCACGATCACCAAAATCACCGCCTTCAACATAATGTCTAAACTTCCTAGTATGCCAACCACCATTAGGATTGGAAAGCTTAAATGGCCAAAGAAAGTTATTGGCCTGCTTGAACTATTAATTTGGTTGATAGATTAATAAACGATGAATTAATAAATAATGGTTATATGTTCAAAGATTAATTACGCAAAATAATTTTTACGAATCATACTCACATTTGGCCCAACTGTGAAAATCTCATGAACCAAATCTTCAACACAAATAATACCAAATTTTCCAAGATTCTGTTCAATGATAGCGTTGTCGGTTATAGGAATGCGCTGCCTGTTTACTTTCACGTATCCACGTTTGTAGATAAGTTCTCGAACTGATCTTTAAACAAAAAACTTAGTTGAGACGAAAACGTCATTTATAAGAAAGATGCGTAAAATTATATACTCACTTCAAATTGGGCTCACCATATGCAACATAGGGTGTAACCAATTGAAGCATTTGCTTGGTTGCCTTAGTTAATTTAACAAAAACTCCATTATTAATTTGAAGGAGACGCAAAAGTTGAAGAATCTTGCGTGGTTTAGGTGGTATGTGATTGATACTAAGTTTTTTTTTTTAAAAAAAAAAATTATAAATCATAACAAAAATAAATCGCGACTTCTATTTTGTGTGATAATTACCCTTTGATACGAATAACAAAGGCCAACTTTGGTTGAGCCGGAACATAGAAATTACCACATGCCTTTGCTTGACGACGCAATCGGATTTCTTGACGCTCTGCAGCACGATATTCCTTAATGTATCTTTCAGCACGTTTGAAGATTTTTCTACGGGTCTCTTTGGCTGCCTAATTGAACAATTTTGATCATAATAAATATATTAATTTAAATAGTAATATTATCTAATCAAAAATTATAACATTCGTTGGAAAATTGTCGTTTATCAGTCCCGAAAGATGGTATTTTGTAAGTTCAACATTGCCGAAGCTAGAATCACTTATGGGATATCCCTTTATCATCATATAAACTAATTCTCCAATAAAAATATTATTGTTCTCACTATCTTATTTTTCGTTCAAGTTTCATTTTTAACATAAAAATTTGGATAAAGGAATTAGTAAATAAGAAATGATATGCTCATATACCTTACGCTTCTCTGCGAGAGCAGCAGCTTTCTCCGCAGTAATCTTATCTTGGTTTTTCCTCTTCTTCAAGAGGGTCTCAGGGACACGGATCTGCTCAGCAGTGGGCACAGTTCTAAAACATTATAATATGAGTAAATTACTCAATGTTAGATAAATGAAATGGTTTAGCTTCATATACTTACAACCCGGTGGACATTGTCAATTTCGTGGAAAAGAGAGAACTTTAAATACTATGTGATCCTTAAATTTTTTTTTTTTTTTTTTTTTTTTTTTTTTGCAAGATATTATTTATCCAATCATAATTGGTTGATGTAATGATCATCCGATCATGCAATCATTTTAACATTTATTTTATTTATTTCACAAAAGATTATACAAATCAATATAAATACATAATTCGAATTTCAATACTCAAAGATAATATTTCTATGTGATAATGTAATATAATAAAAAAAGCAAGGCATATCTTTAAAATCGAAATACATTATTAAAATAATAATGAAAATCGGTTGTATCATTCGAAAATGAGTTCAAAAAAAAAGAATACCCTCGCATATCGAAATGTATAAATAAATCATTTTCAGAAAAACTTCCATAAAATATAATAAATACGAAAAACTGAATAAAAATATTCCTAAAATTTAATATCCAATAAATAAATACATGGAAGTCCCCAAAAAGACAAACAGAAAGAGTCTTGAATGTAAAAAATATGTAAAAATTTATGAAATAAAAAGGGTGAAAAAATAATTGGAGTGAATCAACCTTAAACCTTTGTTAATCCTCCTTCTGTAAGTTTCACACTAATTACACTAATTGAGTCTGATGGTTTGTCAACTTTGGGAACTTCACTTTTATTAATGTTTGTATTATTATTATCGGAGCTATTTATATCATTTCCTGGGTAAACGAAACTAGTTCCTTCGCCTTCATCATTATCATCTTGTGAATTCTTTGCATCTGATTTTTCTTCTTCTTTACTACTATCTTCGGTATAAACAAAGACCATGTCATTGTCATCATCATCTGCGTTACTGTTCTCGGGATATATAAAAGCATCATCATCTTCGTCTTTAACTTGATTAACCGGATAAACAAATTTTTCATCATCTTCCGTATTTATAATATTTGCATTGCTCATAGTTTTACCCCTTTCAGTTAAGTCTTTAATGGAAATAATAATATTGTTATTATAAGTGGGACCTGGTGCTGAACTGGATAGGCTAGAACGAGGAATAAAAGGTTGAGCGTTAGGATTAAGATTTGTTAACATAGAAGAAGGCGATAGAGAAGGTTGATGAGATTTCTGGCCCGGTGGTTGTGGGATCGGAATTGCTTTCGTTTTACTTGTGAAACTGTTTTCAATTGTGCTATTTACAACGCTAGTTAATGAATTTGTACCAACTGAACCATTATCTATAGCTTCTACATTGATTTTAGGTTCCTCAGATTTAGAAATTTCATATGAAACGGAGGTAGAAGATGTACCATTAATAATAGATTTGGATTCAGATTCACTTCGTTCATGTTTGTTTGTAAGAAGAGATTTTGAAGACAATAAACTATTATTATGCTCTTCTAATTTATTAGGAGAGGGTTTATTAGATTGAGATCTTGATCCGTTGGTCATTTCATGATTCGATGATGTACCAGCTTCAGTATTATCTCCACCATCTTCGCTACCGATGTCAAGGCGCCCAACACTATTATTATCAGATTCTTCTTCTTCCTCCTCTTCATATTCATTTTCAACGTAAAGTGGCACTTCATTTTCTGCAAGTGGTTCAATCTCCATACTTTCGTCAATTAATTGTTGTTTGGTCAAATAAACACGAGATACAAGCCAATGATGCAATTCCAAATTTCCATTACCCATGCAATCCAAAGCCGTTCCAGTCGGGGTTTTATGTGAATTTGAAGAAACTTTGCGGGTACTATCAGTATTATTGGAGTGCCATCCTTCATCATCGCAGTTATTAGATTGGCACTGTTCAAGAAGAGAGAAAGTTGACGCTAATTTACGTTGACCTGGTGCAGAAAGAAAAACACCACTATTATCTCCCGATTTACCACTAGCGTAAGATTGGGTTATAGATTTAATCTCTTCGTAATGTGATTGCATCCAAGGAATTACAACCATTCCCCGTACATCACGAAACGCTTCAATTTTTTGAGTGAGGATGTCTTTATACGCTTTGTACTCATTATCTTCTTTCTTAATAATTGATGAAAATTCTTTAATCTGTTGATGGATGGTTCGGTTTTGTAAATTAGCCCATAATCTTCTTATTCTACGTACTTCAGGGGATGTAAGAGCTTTCATGAGCGCAGCGAAACTGTTAAAATTACGATGGACATTTAATAATGTGTGTGCAATTTTAACAGCATGTGCAATAATATTTTCCTTAGGATGTTGAGAGCCGCGTGATGAATTAGCCGAAGTTCGAGCCATATCAGCATAAACCATGAACTGGTGAGTAAAACTATTAGTCAAGTAACGATGAAAATCCATGCATGCTTGTGCTTTTGATGTTTTTTTATCTTTTATTAAAGTCAAATCTTTTTTAAAATCAACTTTTTTGCATAATTCACTTTCAATAATGGTTAATTGTTTAGAAACATCGTTGGCATCCCAATGAAGGAGAGTAACCTCACCAATTGATTGAATCTGATTGTTAACTTGGTCGAGCTTGTTTCTATTAAAACGGATTTCTTCGTCTAATTTACGAAGAATAGCAAGATCATCTTTATTGTCGTTGTCTGAACTCTTTTGTTTAGTAATAGAAACTTTTTGATTAGCCGTGGCGAGCTGATGAGCGTGATGCATAGACTGTCGAGTAAGTGGAGAAAATGGAATAAGTGGTAAGTGCTGGGGAGTGGGATTAGCTGTGATTATCGAAGTGGCTAGATCAGAAGTATTATACGGCTGTGGAGAAGAAGTGGTTCCATTCGTCGTCCTATTTTGTAAGATATCCTCAAGTTTTTGAACACATGACTTGAGTTGAGTAAACAGATGGGCAGCGTTATGTGGTTTGGTTTTTATAACGTCTGGTAAAAAAAAAAAGGTTACGTATACGTCAATATTGAAAAACTACTTATCATCTTAAAAGAAAAAATGAGTTATACCTTTATTAGCGAAGGAAACTTCATTATTAAGCTTAAACAACAGCGCGTTAGCTGTATTTAAGTAGTTTATGTACGAGTCCTAAATATTGAAAAGACGGTTTATACGATCACTTTTTAAACTAAGAATATTGTAGCTGATTTGATTAAAAAAGTTTTTTAAAACAAAACTACCTTAATATTTTCTCATACCTTATAGTTCCCGTTGTTATAGTCGCCTGTCGCTGTAGAGTACAGGCTCTCCCAACCATTCATTGTAACTGATAATCTAAAAGACTAAGTGAAAGAAACAAAATAATTTTTGAATATAAATGAAGCTATAACTCTCTTTTCGTCCCGTGGGGGATTTATTAAGAGTAACGATGAACTGTATGTTGATGACTTAGTTGATGAACTTTGTTTATGTAACTCCTTGGGATTATGCATAACAGTTGCATTGGTCAAAAATTGACTGAAAGCGAAACTTGACGATTTCGTACAACATTTCACAAACTGATCCCGAAAGTCATATGATCGAATTGTACTTTTGTGGAACAAGAAAGTACTTTTTTTTCCGTCTTTATTTAACTAATATATTCGAACAAATGATCATTGAACAAAAACATCATAAAAAAATTGCTGACAAAATTTGTTTTTTAATTCACTAATATTTTTCCTTTTAATCTGCATTCAAATTACTTAATCAAATTCTTAAGTAGAAAATAAAATTAGTTTTGAATTAATGATAAATAAAAAATACAGGAGAAATTTTTTTTTTTTTGGATTCGAAGGTGGAAATTTATTAGCTAACCACCATTCTTTGTACAAATTATTAAAATTTCTATGATTATGCCGGAATAATCTTCTAAATCATATCTGATTCAACAAGTTTTCTAAAAATTTTATTACCTTGTTATATATACCATATTATACATCTTTTTTCCATTTTCGTTCTGTCGTTTGTAGTATTTGACGACGCTTTACCTCGGGCTCAAGAGTAACTACTTCTTCCTTATCAGTATTATTAAGATTAATAGATTGTGGTTGATATGAAGCGCTAAAATCCGAATTATTTTTTGTTTTCGCTTCAACCTCCTCTTTCTGTTTCTTTTTTTGTTTCTCAAGATATCGTCTAAACAATTATAAGATTGAGATTATGAATAATAGACACTACTTAAAAAGTCTTTTCTCTAAATTACAAATTCTACGTACTCTCTTGCTTGTAATACCATCGCATCTTTTTTCCATTGCAATAACTCTTGTCTTTTTTCAGCTGTAGCTTCCCATTTTTTCGGAGGTTCAGGCGGAATTAACCCTCTTTTTACAGCATCTTGAAGTTTATATTTTTCAATAAGAGATTGTTGTGTTAAAGATGTACTTATTCCTGTCGATGACGTAGAGGCTTGCGTTGTGGAAGGAATTGTAAATGATGCTACTACATTAGGTGGAGGCTTTAACAAAAAACCACGAGGTTAAATAAAATTGATGTTAAATAAATATAATACTTAAAACTGATCATACATTAATCAAACAAATTCAAGTTAAATACCAAAGGAAGACCACCGTTCTGAAGAACATTATCGCAGGTAACTTCAACAGAACCAGTCTTCTGAAGATCATATTGTACCGCTGCGGGCGGTATGTTGGGGAACATGGAACATACTGTTTCAACCTTTTGATTGTGGTTAATTTTAGGTAATAATTATAATTTATAAAACAACAAAAGTTCAACAAAGAATATTACCTACCATTTCAGGAGTTACTGCCCTAAGTCTAGCTCTAGGACCTTCGTTTGCTACATTATTTCCTCTACGATTTCTTGCAATTGGTTGATGCGTTTGGCCTGCATTTCAAAATCGTTTAGTAAATTTCTAAGACGACGTCTATTGAACTATAAATAAACATACCCCGTATTTTTTTAATTATCCATACAATTAGACAGATTGCAAACAATAAACTAAGGAAATCATTAAACATAGCCATGGAAAGAATGAACTTATTTATTACACAGTTTTATTATCGAGAATCATTTATTAAATTTATTACACCGATCATGATCATATGACCTTAGTGATATACAATGTGACACTATGATCTTTTGACTTGACTGACACATGATCTTCATCAAATACATTCTTAAATTCAATGGTTTGGTTCTTACAAAATTGGCTCCTTTAACGATGAAACTAAAAACTTATTATTGTCAACACTGTTAATGCAAGAAAAACAGTCAGAAAAATCTGTTCTAAATGAACTCTGAACAAATTTTTCTGACTCTTTAAAGATCAGAATATACCTGAATAAGTTGTGTTAGGTATTTTATTTTTTATTATTGCTTTTTTTGAAAATTATTGTAATATTATATATAATACTTTTTTGTAAAATATGCAAGAATTTATCAATCAAAAGTAATAAAAGAAATAAATTCCCTTATAAATAAAAATCTAATTTTTTAAATTTTACACCATTTATTATTTTAAAAAATCCCATATATTACTCAATTAGTTAACTATTTGTCTATTACAGATCAAATCCTTTTAATGTTTTTTTTTAACCTTATAAACTCTATAATTAATAACTTAAATAGTAAAAAAGAATAAATTTAAAAAATCTTTTTACAATTAGAATAAAATTAATATTTTAAATTGTAATATTTTTTATATAAAATAATAAAATAAAGAAATTAAAAAGTTTTATAGATTTGATTTACTAGATATTATAATAATTTAAAGATTTCTAGTTATTTAATATTTTTTTTTTTACCAAATTTAATATATTTTTAAAATTTTACATCTTTACAGATATTAATTATATATTTATTTATATTACTTAGACAAAAGTAACAAATCCTTTATTTTTATTAATTACTTAAAATTATATATAATAATTATACTTGCTTGAATTTTAATATATAATAATATTTAAAATTTTATATTAGCTTTCATGTCATTATATTAATTAAAAAAATTTAAAAAAGAAATTTTGATAATTATTTATATAATTATATTAGGCTGTTTTAACTTAATTATTTATTTAATATCCAGATTTTTTGAAAAGTTTAAAAGTGTTTATTAAATAAATTAAAAGTAAATATAATAAAAGAATGTTTTTAAATTACCAGTAACTGAAATTATGACAATCAACCAGTATTAAAAATATATTAGAACTGGTAAAAATTGATAATTCTAATTAATAGTGATAATTATTAATTACTTCTAGTGATTTAAAGTAAAAAACTTTAGAAAATTTATAATATTATAATTTAAATTTAAAGAAACTGAAAGTAAAATATATTAAATAAACAAATAAATTAAGGGTAAGTCATTTATAATAAAAATGGTTAAAAACTAACTTTGTAAAATTGCAAGAAATAATAGTATCAATATTTCACCTATAACTTATTTTTATACCAACTGGAATTGTTGCATTCAATATTCAAAGAATAATAATAAATTCAGCAATTTCAATTTTGATAACTAATAGTTTAATAGGACCCGAACAATATATAAATATGTTAGATTTATATTTGCTTAACGATCATATGAAATTTTATTTTCATGTGAGATTTTTATTTGCTTAACCAATAGTTTAATTTTAGATCGGTTAGAATTATAGATGCGTAGTAAAACCTGAATTTAATTAACTCAGTTATGAATTTGCGTAGCAAATACCCGATTTGGTAATAATCACATCTTATATATTAAAATAATAAAAAAAACGTTCTTTTATACATATTTTTCTTTATCTTTTATTATCGTTATCTGTTATCTTCATCTTTACATATATTTTTGCATGTTTGTTATCTTTATCTTTACATATTCACATTTTTTATGTACATTA
>QZLH01000073.1:46212-57451 GCA_003833135.1 Oehlia diaphana | reverse complement strand
AAAATTATGAACTTTAGTATTTGGCATATATAACAAATTCCGTACAAAAATTGTTAATTTAAAAATACCGTACAAATTCAGTCATATTTCGTACAATTCTTCTAATAAATGTATATAATAAATTATCTTAATGTATACATCACTACAAATTCTGTACATATTCCATATGAAAACGTATAAAATCTGTACAAATAATGAACAATTACTTTTTATAGGGAAGACAACAAAATCATCAAGTACCCTACCTATATATCCGTTAAGTCTCTCAAATGGAAAAAGCCAAAAACTATATATAGGACCATAATCACGACAGCAATCAGGAATGTAAAGCGCAAGATGTATGTTACTTGTTATGAATTCTGGTTCATATGTACTTTCTATAAGGTAAGCCATGTCTTTTAATCTCTCTTGTGCTTCTTTTAAATCATCTTCAGTAATAATTCTTGTTACCAAAAGATTACATGCTCGAACAAAATATCCTAAAATCTTTCTGTCATTATCATCCAACATATCCCATAAGATAGCTGTAGAATAAATCATAATAAAGGTCTTCCATTGATCAGCAGTTAAGTTCGAAAATCCATCACTTCCAATCGCAATTTTTGGAGGAATACGACCAATATCAGAAGGTATTTTAACATGATCCATTCTATTTTGTGCCACTCGAAGTTGTTCCATACTTAATTTTCCCTAAATAGATTTAATTATCCACTTTGCTACACCAAGAAAAAGACAATGCATTAGATCTACTACAGCAAAACGTATGGAATCCATATATGGAAGACGAAGCAATTCAGACCAGCGTATACCATATTTTTTGAAATGATCTTCCCTAGAATTTTTTGAGTTGCATTGCAACCATTCATATGCATGTTTTCTATGTGATTCTGTGTTGCTCAACTCATAGGTATGAACTCCTCCATAGTGATTTTTTCTATACTCTTCACTATAAACACTACGTTTCTCACATCTATGGCATTTCATTAATGCAGATCCATGTCCAAGCAACTTTCGTGTGGCTGGTATATCTGATGATCTAACAATCAATGCAACTTTAATGTCTAGACCATCAGGATAATGGTGAGTTTTTGGAACTCTCCAGCCCCTCCAGAGCTCTAAAAGCTCGTTTACAATAGGGGCTAAATAATGATTAATACGATCTAATCCCACTTCTTTTGGACCTGGTAAAAAAGCCAAATATATAATATTTTCAGGTTTATTCCTTTCTGATCTTGGTAAGTTACAAATAGATGCATATATAGCACCTGTACTGTGTTGTGTATATGTAAATGGCTGAAACCAGTCAAGGTTAACAAGAAGACCTAAATTGGTTGTGGTAGTTTCTGATGTAAAAAATGGACTACCATCAAAAGAAAAGGTTTTCCACACATTACCATCATAAATATCTGAATAGATATTAACTCTTTCTCTTTGAACTCCTGATAATTTTAGCATATCTTCAAAACCAGGTCGTTGGTATAACATATTTAATTGTTGACGTATACTTGGTTTAGGATAAATCATACGAGGTTCAGCAATTATTCCACTTTCTCTTTTTTTAAGAATAGAAAGTGGATTATTGCATTTATTACGACGACTGGATACTGGATTATTTGGGAATTCTTCATGTAGGCAATTTGCAATAGCAGTTTTTTCTCCTTCTTTGTATTCAACAATATTTTTAACATTATATAATTTATGACAATTGTTGCATACAGCTAACTGCATTTTTGGTTGAAAGATATTTAACATTTTTTTTGCAAGATATAAGGATGTTGGAAAATTTTTAAATTGTGATTTATTTAAACGAGTAAATACAATATGTAAGAATTTTATTAATGCTTCAAGTGCCACATCAGGTAATCGAAATCTTTGTTGAAATTTAAATAACCATATTATAATCTCAGTATTAATAGAATTACTTAAGCTTTCCATTACAAATACTTTATCATTATCAAATTCAGGAGATGCAAAAAATTCTTCTATATCATCCTCCTCCTTCTCATCATTTCCATCATCATCATTTTCTTCTTCTTCATTATAATCACCTTCATCTTCACCATCATTATTCTCAGCACCATTATTTTTATCACCATTATCTTTATTACCATCATTCTCATCACTATTATCCTCATTACCGTTATTCTCATCACCATCATCCTCATCACCATCATCCTTATCATCATCATCCTCATTATCATCATTTTCTTCTTCTTCATTATAATATACTGTATATATTCATCATTATCCTTATTTTCATCAGGTGCTGGAATATGAAAATAAGAAGGATTTAGCAATGATGGTGATGATGAAAATAATGTATGTATATTTTCATTATTATTTGATTGGGATGAATCAGTTTCTTTATTGAAAAGATTAAAGACATTATTTTGTTGGAAAGAATTAGGATTAGGACTTAATACCTTTTTTTGCTTTTTTGTAGAGTTTGCATCTTGAACAATAATGGATTTTCTTTATTTTCTCGCTATAATAATATCTGCCTGATTTTTCCTAGAATTCTCTGAGTTCCATAAACTTTTCTCCTTTGTGTGATTTTCTTGAGTGCGAAAATCAACCTCCACGCCATCACAACGAATACAAAGATATGGATACAAATACCTTTTTTTTGATTTTATTAAATCAACCATCTTTGGTTTTTTAGATTTTATTGAATTATTCATTTTAGATTTTATTAAATAGGATACAGAGGCTGATGATTCAACTTTATTTTTTTTGATTTTATTAAATCAGACACAAAGGTTTCAATTTTAGTTTTTTTGGGGTTTACTAAATCAGACACAGAGGTAGAAGTAGAGGTTTTATTTTTTTTATTATTCATTTTATTAAAATATATTTATTAAAATGTAAGTATAATTTATTAAATTATCAAGAAAGTTAAAGTTACAATTACTTAAATGAAGCTTATTTTTCAAAATCAGGGTTCGCGTTCAACACCTTTTGAGATCTAATTACATGTTCAATTCTTTCAGGGTCACATTTTTCCTTCAAAATCAGGTTCGCATTTAATTCTTTTTTAGATTAGAATTAGTTCGCGTTTATTCTTTTTTTAGATTAGAATTAGTTTGCGTTTAATTCTTTTTTTAGATTAGAATCAGTTCACGTTTAATTATTATTCATGCATCTCGTGCAATTGTGCAATCCTATCATAACATTTGTATATTCATATTCTTCGTGTCTTTATGATTCTGAAATCAATATAAATTTACACACAAATCTTTTTCTCCTCTTCTCAATCAAAGTTTTATATTTCAACTAAAATACATAAGTAATAATGGATAGTGATCAGGAATCTAATTCTTCTTCTTCTTCTTCTTCTTCTTCTTCTTCCTCTTCCTCTTCCTCTTCATCTTCATTATCATCTTCATCATCATCTTCATCATTATATAAAATGATTAAAGCAAGTATTATTTATTATAATTTATTTATTATTTCTAGATTTTTTCATTTATTTATGTTTGCCTATTATTCTATAGCAAGAAGTATTTATATGGGTAGACTCAGAGTTAAAAGATACCTATAAAATAGACGAGAAACTAACTTAGGTCAAATAAAAGGAGAATATAGTTACGAAGCTACTGCCACCTCTGTATAAGCTTGTAAATAAAAAATACAGCATTACAAATAGAAAATTATTAAAAATGTTGTATGGACGGTGGCGTTCTAGACATCGTATAAGTAATATCAAAAATCAAGGAGATGAAAAAGTTAAACAAAACAAGAGAAGAGCAAGTAAAAATTCAAGAATGCAAGAGGTAAGTAAATATTTAATTAATATGAAATAGAAATTAGTTAACTTTACTACATTTTATAATTACATTATTAGAAGAAGAAAAGAAGAGCGCACGTAACGAATTATTTAATAGAGAATAAAAATAAATATATTTTCAGATATCCGGAAAAAGATCTAGTAAAGATTCTTAAGGACTCAGGTTACCACTCAGAAGAGTGGAAAGAGACTGATCCTGAGGAAGAATGGCCTATTACGCAATCTGCAGTAGTTGAAGATGATGAAATTATTGAGGAAGCTATAAAATAAAAGTCATCATCAATATACATTCATAATAAATGGTAGCGTTCTCCTGCAGTATGTATATTTTTTATTTTATTTGTTTTATTTATCAAAAATACTAACAATAATTTTATTTATTTAAGCTTTTGAGATTATTACATGATCGAATTGATCTAACAGTTGAATTATTAAAAAAAAAACCATTAACTTTAAAACGTAAAAGAGCTCAATTAAGTCAATCAAGATACAATACATCTAATGTGCCACCCATAGGTGTACCAAGTTGGTGCCTTAATCAGGAGGCTCTTGAACGATTTAATTATTCAAATGTCAATATTCTGGTATATGACTATGATACTGATAATATTCAAAATAATAGTGATAATGATATTGAAGATGAAAGTAATGATGAAGAAGAAATTCAAAACAGAACAAATTCTAGTAAAAGAAAGAAAAAAAAAACCAAAAAAAAATCAAATCAAAAAAAAAATAAGAAACATAAATCAAAATAATTCTTTTTTTATGTAATACTTATTATAATCTAGTTTTAAATAAGTTTACTTTATTGGATTATATAATAAATTGAATGATTAAATCTTAGATCGAATAGATCTAATAATCTGATTTGATCTGCATAAAATCAAGCATTTAGAAAACAATGTATTTTTTTTTTTGTTATATTTTATTTATTATAAGACTTTTAGAAAATATCGAAATAGATTAATTGGAAAAAAATTTTAATTAACAAACATGTAATTTCAAAATATTATTTAACTTAAAAAATCATACACATATCGGATACCTGATAAATATTATATAACATATTGGTAACTAATAGTTTAGATATCAGACACCTGATAATTTAACCATATTTGAAGTTTCGCATTAAAAATCAAATATGTATTGTTATGCTAGATTTCTTATTTGTAGAACAACGGGATTTCTTTTTTCGCTGGACTTTTGAATGAACCCGAATTGAAATGTAAGGAATAGAGTAAGGGAAAAGAACTTTTTGCTAATTTTAAAGAAACATAGTAAGGAATAGAGAATGAGGGGTTTCTTTTAATATTAAAGAAACGTACTAATATTCTTTCTTTTTTTTTACTGATACTATAAATATATATGAATGTTGATTCTCATAAGTACATTGCTTAAAAAAAAAATGTCACATTAATATTGAATATACCAATTTCTTATGTAATATGGCTAAAGATCATGTTTTAATAGGTTTTATATATAAAAGTTCCTTTAAAAATAAAATATGTATTGTGATTACAAAATAATTCCTGATATACGGAATTTTTATAAAACTTTATTTTTTTTTAAAAAAAAAAATTATATTAAAAATTATTCATATGATAAAAAAAAAATATAAAAAAAACATTATTGAATATTATATTATATTACGAAAAGAACATCTGACCACAATCAGAATGCTGTTCGACTCTAATCGAACCAAGTCCAATTATAATTGGACTAAAGAAAAAAAATTTTACATCTGACCATAATCAGAATGCTGTTCGACTTCAATCAAACTAAGTTCAATTACAATTGGACTAAAGAAAAAAAAATTTACATCTGACCACAATCAGAATGCTGTTCAACCCCAATCAAACTAAGTTCAATTACAATTGAATGAGAAAAAAAAATTTTTGCTGACCCCAAAAAAAAAAGAAATTGGCTGCCCCACTTAAACATAAAAAAAATTCAGCCGATCTGAAAAAAGTTAAATAATTAGATTCAAAAAATTAGTAATAATAATTTTAAAATTTTACTTACAAAAATTATAAAAAAAAGCTCTAATACCAAGGCTCTTTCTGCCTATTGGATTTACAATCCTTTGCTTGGTGCCTGGTACTTTTCCAACACTTTATACAACTTCCCCTATATTTTGGAGGTATTTGGTGGCAATTTACTAGTCAATGTGGGCCATAACAATATAAACAAAAAATTTTTGATGAATCATCTGTTTTTGTAATTTTAAAAATTTTTATTTAATAAGTTATTAGATAATTTATAAACTTTTATTTCATATTATATTAATAAATACCAGACTGGTATAACAGTTGTGGTGGTGGTGGTTGTAATTGTTGTGATTGTTGATGTGGTTGGTGCTTGGCAGCTGTTGTTACTAATCATAAATATAATGGAAATTTTTATTTTAATAACTAAATTAATAGCACATATTTTTCCTCAAAAGTAAATTGTTAAAAATTTCTTACTAATATTGCTAATATAAGATAACGAAGAAATATATTTATCTGCTTCATAACTAATAAATATATTTAAAATTTATATTTAGGAATTTTCTTTTTATTTATATTTTTATATTAATTATTTTACTTACGAATCATTCTTTTTGAGCACGTCAACAGTAAGTTTAAATATTTCCTTTATTCCATCTTTATAAGCTTGACTTGCGATCTTTTGAGCTTCTAACAATAATATCCTATTTTTATCAGTTTTTTTAATTTTTTCATTTTCGTGATGAAACATCCTATTTTTTTCAGGTTTTTCAATATTAGGTTCATGGTTTTTTTTGTACATTTTTGATAGAAATAAAAAAATGTAGGAAAAAAAAATAAATCGTACATTTTACCTTTTTAAAAAAAAGACATTTTACCTTTATGAAAAAAAAAAAAAAATTTGATGTTAAAATGTTAAATTGGGGAATAGACCATTATTTAATAATATTTTTTAGAAAATCTTTGACGTTATAATTGATAATTTAAAGATTAAGAGCATGATAAACTTAGCCATATAAATCAATAAATAATGCTTTCCAGTAACCAAAAATAAATATCAGACAGTGCTACATGAAAAATACATCAGATACCTATATATAATTATATTTGAAGTTTACGCATTAGAGATACCCGATATGTTGTTAATATGCATATATACCCAATATACATATTGGGTACCTATATATTAGTAACCAATTAGGTACATATCGGGTATATATACATATTATTCTATAAAAAAGAATATATTTAAATGATCTTAAAGATTATTAATAATCAGTCATGTGACTGTCGATTAGATTCTAACCAATAAGCCTTAGATTTATCTCAAAAAAAATGAAATAGAAAAAATTTGTATCATAGAATTTCGTACAAATATCGGTGCCCAATATTTATTAGAAAACATATTGGTAACTAATAGTTTAAATAATCAGGGGTCTTAATTTTTAGGGGAGGGTCAGAAATGACGTAATTTAATAAGGGGGGGGGGGGGGTGGGCGCAAGATGATGTTACACAAGATCTTTATTTCCATTTTAAGAAAGATGACAATACGATAGATTGGTGATACAATTTCATCTGCTTCATATGCTTCGGCATATACACTGGCCTACACTAAATTACCGGATTTTTATTATGTAAATTCATGCGCATGTTACATAATTGGCGATTTTTCCCTATCGCACATATAAATAAAAAAACTAACACTTTGACGCGTCTTCATATCTCTTCCATTACCATATGTTTGAAAAAGAGCTTTCTGAAACACTTCGTGAACGTATTATCGGCTCCTATNATGACAATTGTTGCATACAGCTAACTGCATTTTTGGTTGAAAGATATTTAACATTTTTTTTGCAAGATATAAGGATGTTGGAAAATTTTTAAATTGTGATTTATTTAAACGAATAAGTACAATATGTAAGAATTTTATTAATGCTTCAAGTGCCACATCAGGTAATCAAAATCTTTGTTGAAATTTAAATAACCATATTATAATCTCAGTATTAATAGAATCACTTAAGCTTTCCATTACAAATACTTCATCATTATCAAATTCAGGAGATGCAAAAAATTCTTCTATATCATCCTCCTCATCATCATTTCCATCATCATCATTTTCTTCTTCTTCATTATAATCACCTTCATCTTCACCATCATTATTCTCAGCACCATTATTTTCATCACCATTATCTTTATTACCATCATTCTCATCACTGTTATCCTCATTACCGTTATTCTCATCACCATCATCCTCATCACCATCATCCTCATCACCATCATCCTCATCACCATCATCCTCATTATCATCATTTTCTTCTTTTTCATTATAATGTATATATTCATCGTTATCCTTATTTTCATCAGGTGCTGGAATATGAAAATAAGAAGGATTTAGCAATAATGGTGATGATGAAAATAATGTATGTATATTTTTATTATTATTTGATTGGGATGAATCAGTTTCTTTATTGACAAGATCAAAAACATTATTTTGTTGGAAAGAATTAGGATTAGGACTTAATGCCCTTTTTCGCTTTTTTGTAGAGTTTGCATTTTGAACAATAATGGATTTTCTTTGTTTTTTCGCTATAATAGTATTTGCCTGATTTTTCCTAGAATTCTCTGAGTTCCATAAACTTTTCTCCTTTGTGTGATTTTCTTGAGTGCAAAAATCAACCTCCGCGCCATCACAACGAATACAAAGACATGGATATAGATACCTTTTTTTTGATTTTATTAAATCAACCATCTTTGGTTTTTTAGATTTTATTGAATTATTCATTTTAGATTTTATTAAATAGGATATAGAGGCTGATGATTCAACTTTACTTTTTTTTGATTTTATTAAATCAGACACAGAGGTTTCAATTTTAGTTTTTTTGGGGTTTACTAAATCAGACACAGAGGTAGAGGTAGAGGTTTTATTTTTTTTATTATTCATTTTATTAAAATATATTTATTAAAATGTAGGTATAATTTATTAAATTGTCAAGAAAGTTAAAGTTACAATTACTTAAATGAAGCTTATTTTTCAAAATCAGGGTTCGCGTTCAACACCTTTTGAGATCCAATTACACGTTCAATTCTTTCAGGATCACATTTTTCCTTCAAAATCAGGTTCGCGTTTAATTCTTTTTTTAGATTAGAATCAGTTCGCGTTTAATTATTATTCATGCATCTCGTGCAATTGTGCAATCCTATCATAACATTTGCATATTCATATTCTTCGTGTCTTTATGATTCTGAAATCAATATAAATTTACACACAAACCTTTTTCTTCTCTTCTCAATCAAAGTTTTATATTTCAACTAAAATACATAAGTAATAATGGATAGTGATCAGGAATCTAATTCTTCTTCTTCTTCTTCTTCTTCTTCTTCTTCCTCTTCTTCTTCCTCTTCATCTTCATCATCATCTTCATCATCATCTTCATCATTATATAAAACGATTAAAGCAAGTATTATTTATTATAATTTATTTATTATTTCTAGTTTTTTTCATTTATTTATGTTTGCCTATTATTCTATAACAAGAAGTATTTATATGGGTAGACTCAGAGTTAAAAGATACCTATAAAATAGACGAGAAACTAACTTGGGTCTAACAAAAGGAGAATATAGTTACGAAGCTACTGCCACCTCTGTATAAGCTTGTAAATAAAAAATACAGCATTACAAATAGAAAATTATTAAAAATGTTGTATGGATAGTGGCATTCTAGACATCGTATAAGTAATATCAAGAAACAAGGAGATGAAAAAGTTAAACAAAACAAGAGAAGAGCAAGTAAAAATTCAAGAATGCAAGAGGTAAATAAATATTTAATTAATATGAAATAGAAATTAGTTAACTTTACTGCATTTTATAATTACATTATTAGAAGAAGAAAAGAAGAGCGCACGCAACGAATTACTTAATAGAGAATAAAAATAAATATATTCTCAGATATCTGGAAAAAGATCTAGTAAAGATTCTTAAGGACTCGGGTTACCACTCAGAAGAGTGGGAAGAGACTGATCCCGAGGAAGAATGGCCTATTACACAATCTGCAGTAGTTGAAGATGATGAAATTATTGAGGAAGCTATAAAACAAAAGTCATCATCAATATACATTCATAATAAATGGTGGCGTTCTCCTGCAATATGTATATTTTTTATTTTATTTGTTTTATTTATCAAAAATACTAACAATAATTTTATTTATTTAAGCTTTTGAGATTATTACATGATCGAATTGATCCAACAGTTGAATTATTAAAAAAAAAACCATTAACTTTAAAATGTAAAAGAGCTCAATCAAGTCAATCAAAACACAATACATCTAATATGCCACCCATAGGTGTACCAAGTTGGTGTCTTAATCAGGAGGCTCTTGAACGATTTAATTATTCAAATATTAATATTCCGGTATATGACTATGATACTGATAATATTCAAGATAATGATATTGAAGATGAAAGTAATGATGAAGAAGAAATTCAAAACAGAACAAATTCTAGTAAAAGAAAGAAAAAAAAAACCAAAAAAAAATCAAATCAAAAAAAAAATAAGAAACATAAATCAAAATAATTCTTTTTTTATGTAATACTTATTATAATCTAGTCTTAAATAAGTTTACTTTATTGGATTATATAATAAATTGAATGATTAAATCTTAGATCGAATAGATCTAATCTGATTTGATCTGCATAAAATCAAGCATTTAGAAAACAATGTATTTTTTTTTTTGTTATATTTTATTTATTATAAGGCTTTTAGAAAATATCAAAATAGATTAATTGGAAAAAAATTTTAATTAACAAACATGTAATTTCAAAATATTATTTAACTTAAAAATTATATACATATCGGGTACCTGATAAATATTATATAACATATTGGTAACTAATAGTTTAGATATCAGACCTGATAATTTAACCATATTTGAAGTTTTGCATTAAAAATCAAATATGTATTGTTATGCTAGATTTCTTGTTTGTAGAACAATGGGATTTCTTTTTTTGCTGGACTTTTGAATGAATCCGGATTGAAATGTAAGGAATAGAGGAAGGAAAAAGAACTTTTTGCTAATTTTAAAGAAACATAGTAAGGAATAGAGAATGAAGGATTTCTTTTTAATATTAAAGAAACGTACTAACGTTCTTTCTTTTTTTTTACTGATACTATAAATATATATGAATGTTGATTCTCATAAGTACATTGCTTAAAAAAAAAATGTCACATTAATATTGAATATACTAATTTCTTATGTAATATGGCTAAAGATCGTGTTTTAATAGGTTTTATATATAAAAGTTCCTTTAAAAATAAAATATGTATTGTGATTACAAAATAATTCCTGATATACGGAATTTTTATAAAACTTTATTTTTTTTTTAAAAAAAAAATTATATTAAAAATTATTCATATGATAAAAAAAAAATATAAAAAAAACATTATTGAATATTATATTATATTACGAAA
>QZLH01000073.1:24443-41112 GCA_003833135.1 Oehlia diaphana | reverse complement strand
AAGGTAGTTACCTTATACGTCAATACGTCAATGTAGTAAGAAGATACTACTTTTCAAATATTTTGCTGTATTGACGTTATAGGTAGTAAGGTAGTAATTTTAATTTTAACTCTGGCCAAATTGTATTTTCAGCCAAAATTAAGTATGGCAATTACTGTAGTAATTGATCATTACAAGTAGGTTTGATATGAAAAATTTTTTTTTTTTGTGTTACAACATATGTTGTATCTTGACGTAACGTATGCCGTAAGGTAACTACCCTTGGTAAAAGAAATGTCTGCAACCCTAAACCTGACATAGGTTAGGTCAGTTCTGGTCGGTACCTGACCTGACCTATTGATCTGACATATATCTAGGTCAAATAAATTAAATAACGCCAAAACTTATAATGATTCTGGCGTTTTTACATGTAAAATTGAAAAAAAATGCTGAAACTATCAGTTTCGCATTTTTACATGTAAAATTAAAAGAAAAATGCTGGAACTAATGATTCTGGCACTTTTATATGTAAAATCGAAAGAACGCCAAAACTATCAATTTTGGCATTTTTACGTGAATAGTTTCAGCATTTTTACGTGTAAAATCAAAAAAAAATACCAGAACTAATGATTCCAGCGTTTTTACATGTAAAATCAAAAAAAAAATGCCAGAACTAATGATTCCGGCATTTTTACATGTAAAATTGAAAAAAAATGCTGAAATTATCAGTTTTGGCATTTTTACATGTAAAATCAAAAAGAAAATGCTGGAACTAATGATTCCAGCATTTTTACATATAAAATCGAAAAAAAATGCCAAAACTGATAGTTTTAGCGTTTTTACATGTAAAATCAAAAGAAAAATGCCAGAACTAACGATTCTGGCACTTTTACGTGTAAAATCAAAAAAAAATGCCAAAATTATCAGATTCAGCATTTTTACATGTAAAATCAAAAAGAAAAATGCCAGAACTAATAATTCTGGCATTTTTACATGTAAAATTGAAAAAAAAATGCTGAAACTATCAATTTCAGCATTTTTACATGTAAAATCAAAAGGAAAATGCTGAAACAAATAGTTTCGGTATTTTGACATGTAAAATCAAAAGAAAAATACCAGAACTAATGATTCCAGCGCTTTTACATGTAAAATCGAAAAAAATGCTGAAACTATCAGTTTTAGTATTTTTACGTGTAAAATCAAAAAGAAAAATGCCAGAACTAATGATTCCAGTGTTTTTACATGTAAAATCAAAAAAAATACTGAAATTATCAGTTTTGGCATTTTTACATGTAAAATCAAAAGGAAAAATGCCAAAACAAGTAGTTTTGGTATTTTTACATGTATAATTGAAAGAAATTATCAGTTTCAGCATTTTTACATATAAAAATCAAAAAGAAAAATGCTGGAACTAATGATTCCGGCATTTTTACATATAAAATTGAAAAAAAATGCTGAAACTATCAGTTTCAGCATTTTTACATGTAAAATCAAAAGAAAAAATGCCAAAACAAATAGTTTCAGCATTTTATATATAAAAATAAAAAGTAAAAAATGTTACAAAACGTTTTTTTATAATATTTAATAATAAAATTTTGGGTATCCTGAGTTACCTGAAGTGACCCAAATACTTTTAGGTCAAATGAGTCAGATCAGGTCAGAATGGTTTATCCAACCCGATCTGATCTGAAAAAAAATTTCAGTTCAGGTTAATCAGATAACCTGACCTGACCTAATCTGCTCGAAGCTTTAAGCAAAATATACTGATTTTATTAATTTATAGTATTTTTAGTGATTTTGGCTGATTTAGCAATATTATACTCTAATAAATATCAGATTCAAATTTATACGGATTTGCTAGTTAAACAGTTTTAATGGATTATAGCAGTTTTATTGATTTGTAGCTGATTTAGTGAAACTATACACTAGTAAATCCAAATTCAATTGGAATGACCGGCCAATCAGATTTTGGATTTTTTTTTTAACCGAATAGCCTGAAAATGATTACAAATAAAATGCATATGTTTGAGATGATCAGCTAATTTAGTCATGTGAATTTTTACTAGAAATCTTATTGGGAGAAATGTGACATTAATGTCACAGCTAAACCAATAAAATCTGGCAAAGTTTTGGAACAGAGTTATGGGTTATGACAATAAAATGAAAACCAAAAATTTTATGATTTTTGCTCTTAGAGCTGTGACATTAGTATCACACTACTTTACAAATAAAAAATTAAAAATAGCCGTAACCAGTCTTGAAAAGGACCCTTTATTATTAAGAGTTATACAAAATACATGTAGCAGTAGTACTATTTATTCATTTAATCTAGTAATAAGAAAATTGACATCATTTGGGATAGGGATTGGAATCGATTCCCATTATTAGAATTGATTCTAAAATTGATTAATCATGATTAATCATTTCGCAAATACTGATTTTTTTTAATAATAAGAAAATTAAACACGTATTATGTGATTACAAAATAACTGTAATCAATGAACAAATTTCCTTTTTAAAAAGTTTGTGTTCTGTCACGTAATTTGTGGCCAGAATTATGAATTTGGCTAACATTAAGGGATCCGCCTCATCATTAATTAACGATACTGCGTCACAATAAGTAAATTCAATTTTTATTTGATATTTGATTTAAAATCGATTCTTATCAATTTTCGATAGTTTCGATTTTAATCAAATCTTTTCCAATCTCTAATCTGGGGATAGATTTAAGATTGTATGTAGTAGCATTAAAAGACTTTAACCGTTCTATTGCTTCTATATCACCAACATTACTAAAGAGCCTGAAACTTTTTTACCTCTTTCCTTTCTTTTTCAAAGGTTAGTTTTGGTAAGCTTATCTTGTACAGAAATCTGATTCATAATTCTATCGTTAATTTTAGCATTAGATACATCCTCATTATAAGTTTTTCTAAAATGATCGAATAACTGCTTAGTGGCTTGGCCAAAAATATAATAGCATCGAAGCAAATCATGAGTGGTTCTTCGAAGATTGTCTTTAGCAGTACCAATCTTATTATATAAATTGAGAAAATCAAGCGAGTTTACATCCATATCAGAGACACTCAACTGCAAAGTGATGAGGGGGTCTCGAGAGAGACCATCTTCTAGGGACTCAGGAGAAGTCAACTCCATAATTAGTTTTTTCAATGTAGGGGAATCATTTCGATCAATCTGCTTCCTGGTCTGCTTCATTGAATCTTTTTCAGAAGCAAACTCGCTAGAACGTTTTTTCTGTGCAGTACTTGAACTCTGCTCTGTTGGAGTTTCCAAATATTCAATTTCCATATCAGTTAATGGACATATAGGACACAACTTTCATGGATTGTCAATACAGTTGTAATGGACAATATGCTTGCAGGTTAAATATATGAGCGGTTTCAGAGGACCTTGAGGTTGAGGGGAGATTTGAAGAAAGCCTAGAGGAGGAAAGGATGAAAAAAGCTCTTCAGAATATTTAGCGCATCTCAAAGCACTTTTAACTTGCTGAGTTACTATACCCTCGATCCCTTCCATCTGTATAGGTGGTGAAGATAGGGTAAACGTTTCCATTAAGTTGGATAAAGGTGAAATTCCACTTGATTGAGAGGTCACTTTGGGATCAGGTATTGGCAAATTGGAAACAATACTAAGGGCATCAGCTTGATCTAAGATGTCCACATTCTTTCCACAGCCAGGACATGCGCTTGAAGTGCCAAGAAAAAGTTTTTTTTCAATACAAAGTTTGTGAAAAATATGCCCACAAGTGAGGTATGAGAACGCCTTGAGAGGGACATGAATCTAGTTCTGGGAACTCAATATCTCCAACAGTTTCATCATCAAGATTTTTGAGGATATTATATCCAAGGTTTTTAAGATTAACAAAAGAGGGTCTCTCAGATTCCGAAATACTGCTCTTCTCTCTACTTTGTGTGTTGCCAATTGGGCCAATATTGATTTCATCAACAGTGGTCGCTTCCGTATTAACCGAGCTCTTTTGATTCTCTATACCTGCCCACTTATCATCACTCTCGTGGTCAGCTATCTTGCTGGCTAAAGCTAAAGATGGGTTTTTATATCATTTGTAAATTTCGCAGGAGAAAACATTCCCTGGATTTTCACCAGCAATTACGCACTGCATTTCGTCATTATGTTATCTCCCTGCAAATCAATAAAAATGACGAAGGATTAGCATACACATCCCTAAATCTCATATGCGAAATAAGGATTGCCAGAGCGCCAAGCTGAAAGAAAAATATTCATACTTGAATATTGTTTTGATAATAGCGTGACCGCAAAAATAAATGCAAATCAAAAAAATCATGCGAATATATATGCGATTTGCACGTTATACAGCCCCTATTCTTTGGCAAGAATTTTCCGATATCGTACTGTGCCAGGTAATTAAACTTCATAATTATACATACAACTATATTTTCTTTATGGTTCATCTCACATAATGGACACAATGAAGACTTTGTTATACATCTTCAGATCTGTCATTACTACGATTTAAGGTCTTGTTGCAAAAATAAGCCAGGTCATGGATTGGATTATCGGATTAGAAAATAGGTCATGCCACCTTTACCTTGGTATCCAACTTTTTTGGGACAGCCTGAGCAAAACCTTGTATAAATCGAATATGAGCTTGTTCATAAGATTATCTAGCCATGCTGTACTTAAACGACTCTCTAGAATACCACAACACATTAGCTCTTCACCAATCAGCCAGCCTATATGAGGTCAAGATTCCTGGGTTGAAACAATTGCTTCAGACTTAGTAGGTTAAGCATTCAGGACTTTTCGGCTGTGGTTTGTAGAAATTTTTTCGTAATGACAATCAGAATATGTGCCATTAACTTGCTCCAAATCAGCCTACTATTTTCGTAGGAGCGCCTTACCATCTCGCTAATACCGCTGAAAGCTTTATTCTACGATACATCTAAATATGTTAGAAACATTATCTGATCAATGAATAAAAAAATCACATGCGCGTTACAACAAATCTTGACGCATATATAAATCCCGATATTATACTAATTTCAGCATTGCTAAATATGTTTATTGCATTTACAGAATGAAAATAAATCTTTTTTAGATTTAGCGATGTAATTAATTACATTATAATACAAATTACTATTATTTTTTTTTTCTTTCATTATCCAACCATTAATTACATTATAATACAAATTACTATTATTTTTTTTTTCTTTCATTATCCAACCATTAATTACATTATAATACAAATTACTATTATTTTTTTTTTCTTTCATTATCCAACCATTAATTACATTATAATACAAATTACTTTTCTTTCATTATCCAAGCATTAAAGTCGATTTCCAAAGTAATCCCAAATGCGTTACGCGGTTTCAACGATCTTTTCCAGCCAATCATCATTTGTAAACCACTGAAAGTTTAGTCTTTATTAAACTTGTATTACAAACAAACTAAAAAAAAACCAAGAAATAAACCGGTTCAAACAATTACCTTTCTAAACATTTCTTTAGCCCGATCGAGAGCATTTGAAGCAGTTGGTCGTTTACTTGGAGAGTTATTACACAAATCCGCACTAAAACTTTTAAGTTCTTGAGGAATACCTGTAATATTACATGAAACAACTAAATTTCCAACCCCCCATATATCAACCTTAAAATTATGTTTTTTAGTTAGCATTTCAGGAGCGTGATCACTTTCTGAAAATTCTTCCAAAGGCATATCAGCAGGGGAAAAGGTAGCGTAGTCAAAATCAATTAAAATGAATCTCAGATATTCATCATAATGGCGAATAATATTTGGCCATCGAACATCCCTGTGCATTATCGGTTTTGGTTTACTCAAATGCATGCCCTGTGAATATCATACAAAATCTATAAATATAATAATATATACGTAATAATAATACATATATACCAAACTCTACCTTCAAACAAGTTAATATACAAATTAACGCTTGCAATAACCCTTTGAGATCACTTGGTTCTTGTTGTTCTCCGCGCGGTACCAAATGAACTGAATGTCTAGACGAATATTCTAATTTATCGGAAAATATAACTCTATTTGCCTATATAAAAATGTTAGAATATACCTTTAAAAAAAGGTGAAAATCTTAATCTTACCTGTAACATTCCATAAATTTCTTTTAGATGATTAACTTGTCCTTCGTCTGTAAATTTTTTCGTAACCGCATACCCAAGTTCAATAACAGTTCCATTTGATCGAATCTTCGTTTCAAAGTCCGGAGAATCTCTTTGAGGGCATAGATTCACTATAATAGGTAATATACGACCTAAATAACAATAGTATAAATTAGAATTTCATAAGAAAACTTTAAAGTTAAAAAAAGCACTCACAGATGTTCCGAAGAAAATTCATAACGCGAATTCTATCAGACAAACGTCCCAAATCAAACTCTGCAATTCGCTCAGAATAAACACTTCGTTTTCTCTTATTACTCGACTTATTTATAGGTTTATGTAATGTAACGAAAGTTACAAGAACTCCAACAGCATAGTATGCAAAGAGGTATGGAGCATTTCCATAATTCCAACCTTTGAATTTTTCGGTTAATTCTTTCGAAGGGTCTCCTGCATCGTCCCGGGACTTTTCTTCCCCTCGGAAAGGACAAACATTTCTCACTAACACAACCATGTCTGGGCGATTGCGACCTATGAACCTTTTTGTTAATATATATCATATTAATCAATCGCTACTATTTAATTAACGTTACCTGTTGTGGTTCGTTTGCTAGTATTACGATCAAATTCCAATGTCGGTAAACTAGCATTCTGCTTTCCAAATATCTCTATCGTATTTTTAATAATACTATCCCACAGACCATGATATGAATCTTCATTTTTTCCAAATGAAGGAGGGTATATCAACTGTCCTAAAAGTTTTGAATAAAGTGATGTACATTCCTCTTCTGCATTTTGTATAAAATATATATCTCGTTCTTTCTCAGTTATGCCATCCAGATCTCCGGTTTTAAATTGGAAAAAATGAACAGGGATAAGCGGTATTTTTACTGGAGGATTTTCGTTAAGAAAGTTTGCTAGATCGGATCTGTTAGGAAGTTGGCCAGGACTCTGAACTAATTGTTTTATTATTTCAGCAGTTATATCTAGGATAATGAAATATCGTAAGAATGTTAGAATAAGAACAACGTAAGAAACGAAGAAATTAGAAAATTACCTTTTGGAACTGTGAAATAAGTTATGCGAGATTAGTATTAGTAAGTGTGGCACAGTAAAGACTAAAATGAAACAAAAATCAGCCAGGTCGCGTTGACTAATTTGTTACAATTCACTTACCAGCACCGGGTTGATCTACATTAACGCGAATGTGTTTTTTGGGCGGGTTTTGACGCAAGAATAAGTAAGTATTCGGTATTATTGGCGAATATGACAAAGGAGACGAAAAAAATTATGCTATATCGCGTTGACTAAAAATTATTGACTCACCGGTGGCAACAGGAACTCTAACGACAACTCGAATGTTATTATCTTGAACTCCATAGAATGTGTTGCCAACTTTTTGCGTTGCGATTTTTATTTCATTTTCAACAGTCATTAAACCATCAGGGGTGTTACTCTCCAACTGACTTTCCTCAACATTAACACTCCATAAACTAAGGTTTTTAGCTTTTACGTTGTCAGGTACACTAATTTCCTCGAAGATAGCTTTCTTTAGATCAAAAATAGAATTATTGTTTCCAATGGTAACGGAGAAGGAACTACTTCCGTATTCAAGACACCAAAGGGTAATAGGCGTACCATCAATAGACATTTTTACTGTTATTTTGTATCACAACGATAAATGAGGAAAGAAAAGAATTTTTTTGCAGAATTGGGTAACGAGTTAGTTTTATAGAGGGATCACAGATCTGATCAGTGATGCAATCAATTTTAATATGGGCGCAGTAGTCGGAATTCAGTCATATGATTTTTATTCTGTGACATTAAAATGTCACAGCTACGCAACCAGTTTATGCGAAGGGCTGGCTACTAATTATTTGGAACATTACTCCGCAACAAAATTACATGATCACTATGCTACAATTGCGAACTTGAGTTTATTGCTTGAAGTGTTGCAGGCAAGACAATATTCCAACTTATCTTGAGAATAGAACTTCGCTAATTCAGGATCATAAGGGAGCCGATTCCCATTTTCGCAGTACCATGAGCCATGTAATCCATAATTCCCATGTATTTCATTGCAAATAGGACATGGTGAGCTCCACGGCTGAAGTGATGTAAAATCATAATTATCAATCCCTCTGAAACTATTTCCGAATTTCAAGTCTCTAATATGGATTTGATAAATAATTCTGGATCAGATTTGGCTTCGAAAGTGATGGGCTCTTTATCTTCACATTGCTCAGAAAAAGATAAAAAGGATACTTTGTTCTCTGGCTTTGAATTTATGAGAAGACCGGCTTCTGATGCATGTTGCCATGGCTCATGCCCAGTTTCTTTTTTATATTTTTTGTATAATTTAGAATGAATCTTATCCGTCAAAATGCTTGGTAACCCAGTTAATTTGGCATGCCAATCCAGATATTTGGGAGTTAATATTTTATTGGATTCGCTCATGTTTCCTTTTTTCTATGATCACAGATCAATTTAAATTCCTTTTTTCTCTTTAATTTGAAAAAAGATTAAAATTCCTGGATAGAAAGCTGTCTAATATCTTTTATCATATTTCCAAAAAAATAGTTAGATCATCTCCTGCAGGGTAATGAGACTATGCAGTTATCTCAATTTCACGCTATTTACATTTAATAAAGTAAGATCTGGATTTATACATACCATCTATACCTTCCTCATCATCATGATTTAACTTGCATAATGGGTATAATGTCTCGTCATTAATTCCATAATAATCAAAATCTTTACTACTAAATTCTCTATATAAATTATAATATTGATCCAATGTCTTATTGCGAAAATAGGAGCGGTCATGGATTAGAGTCTTGGATTGAAGAATAGGTAGCACCACCTTTACCTTGGCATCTAATTTTTTTGAGCTGGAGGAATCACCTGAAGAATTGGAGACATGAGTTAATGGAATAGGTGCAGTTGGAATGCTTACCTCAGCCCATGTTGCTAAAACTAAGGGTTTTGCTTGCTTCTCCAATACATTATCCTGATCATTCAAAATATTCTCTTCAAAATCGATAATAGTGCCATCCTGATCATCTGATAATTCAGTGTTTAAATTCTTGGAGAAATAATCAACAATAGTTTGAATTTAACTATCAGATAATTCCAATATAGAATTTGCACTATACATTGTGATATACTTAATTTTATCAATTCCTATTTCTCAAATAATTTGTATATGTCTCTTGCTCTCTGAGTTTGTTTTAGTAATGTATTACGTTTAGTACCAGGATAAAGGAGTTTAATAAGATTGTCATAAATCATACCTTTTACTTTTTTCTTGCCAATTTTATACTCGGTTATAAACTCTGTAGTCTTTTTATTGAATTCTACAATATAGGAACACCAACATAATAATTCTTTTTGGTTGGCTAGAATTGCTTCATCTTTCACATCCCATGCTTCTTGGATTAAGCAGGCTAAATTTTGTAATATATTTGGGGATTATCCATATCAGATTTTTCGTGATGAAAATTTCAGTCATATGATTTTTCTCAGGTGCTGAAGTGGCTGTAAAATTAAACACATTCTGTATACACTGGTCAGAATAGTCCATTTCGGCAAAATTTTAAATTGCTGAATGTTGGACAAAATTTGGTCTGACCTTAGCTGATTAGTATCAAAAAAATCAGCAACTAATTTTATAGGCGATTTATACCGTAATGCTTGCTACTTGCAATTAGAAATTGGCAAAGTTTTGGAATTAGTTAAAAAAATTGGCTGTACATATCAATAAAATTCGAACCTGCCATGCAAATGAAATTTGTCATAAAAAATCGACTATTCGTCTAAAAATCGATATTGATTTAAATTGCTGATTTGCAAAAATAAATAAAATCGACCATAATAATTTTGACGAAATTTAGCAAATTTAAGTTTTAAAACAGCGATTTTATTTCGATTGATTTACTAATTATTTTAATTAAATCGCAAAAATTTCCTACAAAAATAGTAAAAATTTTTTACGAAAATAATACAAAAATAATACTAAAATGATAAAAATTTTCTATGAAAATAATACAAAAATGATACTAAAATAATAAAAATTTCCTACGAAAATAATACAAAAATAATACGAAAATGATAAAAATTTCTTATGAAAATAATACGAAAATAATAATAAAATAATAAAAATTTCCTACAAAAATAATACGAAAATGATAAAAAAATCCAATTCACAATTCCACAAAAAAACCCATAATTTTCAAAAAAAAATCCATAAAAAAACTGACAAATCAATCTAAAATTTGAAAAAAAGTTAGTATAATAAAAAAAACAAAAATTGAAGTACAAATTTGTACCATTTGTCTGTTTCATCTTCCGTTTCCAGCAATTCTTCCATTTCTGTTAATTCTGATTCTTCCATTCCTATTAGTTCTGAATCTTCTATTACTGCTATTTTGTCCATCTCCGCTGTCACTTCCACATCTTCCATCATTATTAGATTCTCTTCTGTCTGAATTGGCGTCTCTGGCTCAGAAAAGTCTGTGTCTGCTGGCGTATTTTGTTCTATATAGGTCCAATTTGAAGCACCTCGTGGATGACGAGAGATGATATTATATATCTTATCAGCATAATTTCGCGTTTGTATCAATTGTACAGATTGAAGAGAGAAAGCATGTTGGTCCAAGACATTTCATAATAAATCTATTAACTATTATTAGAAAAAAATCAATCCTATTACGAAAAAAATAAAACAAATAAAAAAAATAAAAAATACGACAAATAAATTATCGAACCTCTTTAGATCTCCAAGACGGATTATAAACATTGATTTGTCTTTTACCGTCTAATTGCTCCTCATCCTATTCATACCAATAAAGCTATACTCTGAGATTAGAGGAAATTGATCTTGTAGAGTTTTGGTCTAATGAGGCCAATAGGAGTTCAATAGCTTTTTTCAAAAAACCTTTTTTTTGATATCTAATCCTGAAATTCTGCAATCTAACATTCTCCATTTTGGGTTCCTCAGAGGATGCTGATGAAGGCTCATGTCTGTTTCTGTAATATTGGTTGAACAAATTAAAATTGGTGAAGCAATCAAAAGGTATAATAACAGTGGGAACCATGGTGCTGACGTTCAATAAGGTATTAATATCGTTATCATGGCCTTGTTTCTGATTACTTTGGCTAATATTCTCGGAAAAAGTATCCATGGAGGGTTGGCCCACAAATTCATGTGTGCCCAATTCTAATGAAAAGCATTCACTGCCTCCGCTCCAGGATCCTGTGTCCAAGAATAATACCTCATCAGTTGTGTATTGTGGCGATTTGCAAAGAGGTCTATATGATGTGGTCCCCAAATTCGATTAAACATCCTGAACTAATTGGTTTTCAACTTTCAATCGTATCTGTCTATCTTCATTTGAGAAGCTCGATCTGCCATTGAATTCTGAATTCCTGTGATGTGTTCTGCTTTTAAGTAAACATTCCGTTCCAGACAAACTGTCCATAGCTCTTTCGCTATCTTTGACAGTAAAGTAGAAGTTGTTCCTCCCTGATGATTTATGTAAGCAACGCATGTCGTATTGTCTGTGCATATTATAATCAGTTGGTTTTTTAAGTCCTTGAAGGCTAAAAAAGCAAACAAGATCGCTTTTAACTCGAGAATGTTGATGTGAAGATGCTGTTCCATTCTTAACCATCTTCCATGTATTACATAATCCTCCCAGAACATGCCCCATCTGGAGGTCAAAGCGTTGGTGTATAGAATTGTCTTTGATTTCTCTGGAATAAGATTTCGTCTATTCCATAAAGGTAGGTTCTTGATCCACCATTTCAATTGTGCGATGCTTTTCAGCAAAAGTTCTATAATACCATTCCACCTTGCATCTTCAGACCAATGTTCTTATTTCTTAGCAATGTGCGAGAATGCAATCTGGCTGGAAACACAGCGTCCGTTATTGCTGTGATCTTTTCTATAAGAAAAGCTAATTTGCGAACCGGAATTACTAGCTTTTGGCTTGTTTTTTTGCATTCTTGTATTAAATCTTTATTCTTGTATTTCGGTAGTTTTATCATCATGAACTTGGAATCTATCCGAAATCCTAGATAATCGACTACTTGAGAAAGTATTAAAGAAGATTTTTTCTCGTTTATAGTGAAGCCCAGACTTTGAAGAGAGAAAATCATGAATTGTGCGTGTGCTAGAGCCTGTTTCTTGGTGGACGCAATTATCAGAATATCGTCCAAGTATGCCACTACTCAGATCCCTTTGCTTCGTGCTAACTTTATTATCAGTCGCAAAATTTTTGTAAATATCCTTGGACTGGCTGTAAACCCAAAGGGTAAACAGTTGAAACAATATCGTTTTCCCATAAAATCGAAGGTAAAGAACTTTCTTAATCCAGTTGACACAGGAACGTGATAAAAGGCTTGGTTGAGATCGATTGAAACCGTAAAATCTTTGCGTCATATTAGTAATTTCACAAGGTCTATCCCTTTCATCTTGAAATACGAATATATGAGATTGATAACAGGACGTAAACTTCCACCTTTCTTGGGAACTATGAAAAGATTTGAGACAAAACATGGCTTCTCTGGATCCATCTCTTAAATGGCTTTTATTTTTAATAGTTCTGAAATCTCGTGAGAAAACATGTTCAAATCTGTATTTCCATAGCGTTTTTGAGAAATAGGAGTCCGTTTTAAAGGTGGTGTTAAAGACTATTCTGGGATATATCCTTTGCGTATAATAAACGTAGTCCAACATTTTCTGAACATATCTGACCATTGGTCTTGATGCAAACCAAAACCTCCAGCCACCATATCTATAGAGGTTGTTAAGCTGAACTCTGGCAGGTTTGAGAGCCGCTGTTTGACTAGTTTTCTGACTGGTTATTGTTTTATTTGTGTTGGTAATATTGATAAGAGGAATTCTTATACTTTCCTTTATATGAAGAAGAATTCGTGAATGTATTCCTAAAATTGTTAGACGCTTGTGTGCGAGGTGATCTAAACTGATTAGCCCAGCGTTTCTGCCAAGCTGCGTCATTAAATAATTTGTTGATTTCATTTTCTTTGCATATGATCTCTGGTAACTCCTCTCCAAATACTTCTTCTCTTTCTGATTGTTTCTGATATCCTGGAGAAATAGACCTAAGGGCTTATTCTTTTCGTATTTCGTTACCAAATGATAATGCATCCAAAACCAATGCTCGTGAATTAAGAGTGGTCTGTTTCAACTGCAATCAAGCATCCTTAGTTTCCTGAGAAGCGGAGTCTTCTGGTTTTAAAGCATAAATAAGTCTGAGGCTATTATCGATGAGACGTATAGCTGCTGAGAATCGGTAAAGAAGACGCTGGATTTCTTTGTTATAATCCTTAGCGATTTTTGACATATTAATCTAAACCTTTCTGTCCATATATATCAGGTGGTGTAAAGGAGATATTTCTGTTTTTGAGTTCATTTTGTAGAATAAATTTTCTCGAGTTTGTGGGTAACAAATTCTTTTTGAAGACTTCTGAAGGGAGTTCAGCCATAGGACCACTTGGTGTCCAAAAGGCATGGTTAGAGTCGTCCAAATATAAGTTTTGGTCGATATTTGGTTCTTCAGTATGTTCATTATTATGTTCATTACTATCAGTATTGTCACTATCTTCTGTCATTATGAGACTTTAACTTTTTTTCTTAAGAGCGAACCACAACAAGTAAAAAAAGGCCTAAAGAGGATAAGTCACGGGGGTACTGATATTTATACTTAATGATGATGTAATTATTTGTATATATTGTTTTTATTCTTTGTATTACTTTACTTGCACAATAATAATAAAAGGCCAATTGCACGTGATTATATTTGTCCCAAAGTTATGAGATTGATTTTGTAATAATTTTAACATACTACAAAAATACATTTAATATATCAAAATGGTTTTATTATACTTTTGTTATTATTTTGTAATTATATTGTATCTAGATCTATAAAAATAACTCAAAATAATATCACAATAATTTTTTAATGTATTTGCTATTATTTTATTATTACAATATAATTAACTTTGATATTATTTTAATATATTAATCTTAAAAATACCTCAATAATATATTGATATATTTTAAAAATTTTACAAAATAATTGCACAATTGTTTTGAAAGCCATTGTATCTAGGTCTATAAAAATATTTCAAAAAATTGGCTATTTTTAGTAAAGTATTTTTTAAGCCAGTTTTTTGCCATTCTTTGGGAATAATCATCAATCTGTTTTTTCCTTTCATCTGTATCCTTGATTTCTATAATTTTATCCAATAGCAGTGGTTAAAACATTCATTACTAATGAAACGTGCGCACATTCCTACCATTTGTTCTAAATAGTAGATGACATCTATCTCCATATTAAACTCTTTCGCAATATTTGTAAACTCCATATAATCGCCCTTTCTTGTCGATTTCATGCTATCTTCTTTATAGCAGGGACCATCATTCACTACAACATAACTAAAGTGCTCACCAGAGTCAGGGATCTTTATATTTTTTTCTCCATTTGCTATTCTTTTTCTCATTCGTTCCATAAAGATTTTATTGCATGGGAGACCTCTTTTAGCCTTCCATTTGGACATTGCAATAAACTGGTTAAAATTCCACTGTTTAAATCTAGCATCTTGGAGAATATCTCTAACAATTTCTTGAATTAGACATATGTTATCAATACCTATAGTCTTCCACATAATCTTTTCTCCGATAAACTTAAAGAGCTCAAAATTCCCCTGCTTCACAGTATCAATTCCTTTTTTAAAGAGATCATCTGGTCTAAAGTTTACTTCATCCTCATGTCTAATCCTAAAGTACTTCTTTTTACTGACAAAACATACGGAAAATAATACCTTTTTATAAGCCATCTTAAGATAAGATGTACCAGTTTTTATTCTAAGATAGGCATTAATCTGATCGCGCAATTTTTTTATTACATCTATAGTAATTTTGACCATTTCAGTCCAATACGCTTCTTTAGAAAGTTCGCTTCTGGAAAAGGCTTCATCGCATTTTTCAAAATACTATTTTGAAAAATGGTTGATTTTTTGAAATGATTTTATAATTATTTTATAATTCTTTTGTAATTATTTTGTTATATTGAAATTATTTTGTAATATTTGATATTATATTGTATTTAATTTAATATTATTTTAAAAATGTTTGCAGATATTATTTAAAAAAACAATCAAAATGTAATGATTTCAATATTAATGAATTTATAATGTATTTGTATTAGAAAATATTTACAAAAATTATATTGGAATATAATTTAAATGAAATTATTTTGTAATGTTTTTATTATAATAAAATTATATTGTATTAAAATTAATATTATTTTGAAATTACTTGCAAGTATTGTATTGAAATACAATTTAAATGAAATTATTTTGCAATATGTTTATTATAATGTAATTATATTGTATTATAATTAATATTATTTTGAAAATATTTGTGAAATTCCAATGAAATAAAATTATTTTAATTGTAATTTTTATATATTTCTAATATAGCTATTAATATATTTATTAATAGTATATGTTAATAATTAATGAACTAAATATTTTTAAACTGCAGTATAGTAGAAAATATTATGCATATAATTCATATTATTCTGAGAATGTTCTTCATTTACTATACAACCCGTTTTACAACAATGAACAAAGTGAACATTAGGTTGATGATCTATACATTTAATTGCATAAATTCGCTTCCATGTATAATCTTCAGATTTCTGTAATTTATATAAAGGACAGCGCAATTTTTGATCAATACTATCTTGGGAGATAAACCAATCTAAAAATAAAAATGGTACTTGAAGATTTCCTTTAGTATGTAAAAAAATTGCTCTAATTCGTGCATATGATATTCTAGTAGTTATTCCAGTATTTTGAAAAATGCTATTAGTTGATAAATCTTCTAAAATATCTATAACATCACCAGCTTTTAATTTTACATATATTTAATCATCATTATCTACAATTGTATAAGAAATACTTTTATAATATTTGACTTTACGTGATGTTAAATGTTCTACAATATTTAAATCTTCCTCATAAACCCGTCCTAATTCAGCAAATAGATCGTCATTTAAATAAGATACAAGCTCATATTTTATTAAGTCATTCTTTTTGAATTTTGATCTAACATGTATATTAATATATTCTTCAATCATACATGTTAACAATAAATCTATTAAATATAATTAAAAGAAATAAAAGTAATATTAGATTAAATAGTAAAATAAAATTTAAAAATTAATTACATACCATTATCAATTAAATAATCATCTATATTGGATTCAAATTCTACTTGTAATTTTGAAATATACCAGGAATTTAATAATGATTGTATACATTGACTTTTAGATAATTCTTTAAAATTTAATTGTATTTCATTATTATATCTAAAATCAATACCATCATCTAATAAATATCGAAGAGCTTGTAATGTATTATAACGTTGCATAAAATCTAGTTCAATATTTTTTTTATTTGAATGTGGAATAATATTTTTGAAAAGGCGATGGATTATCTCTTTTGTAGATACTGCAGTGTTTACA
>QZLH01000072.1:187771-199432 GCA_003833135.1 Oehlia diaphana | reverse complement strand
GCGAAAAAAAAAAAAAAAAAAATATTAAACAAAAGAAAACGTTAAAAAAGAAAGTTTTATATTAAAAATAAAAAAAAAAAAAAAACATGAATACCTCTCAATATTTGGTGCTACACTACAAACATCACCAAATTCTTCATGAGGGAGTTTAGCACCAACCTGAGCAAGTGCGAATTCCAATTTATTTTGATCATGTGGTGGTTTTGAAAATTTCGTTGTTAAATCGACAAAACACGCCAACATCAAATTTGCTTCGTTGAATATTATGGAACCTTCCGGATGGAATTTGAATGCATTATAAATAATCTGGGCTAAATCATCATAAAATTTTGAAACTGCACCATCGTATTCTCCTGCCCAAAGATTATGTTCAACTGTTGTCAAATCCATCAGACGTGAAATGATTTGGCGGTAAATGACGGCAGATTCGTCTTCAGGATTAACAAAAGGGCGACACCATGCTTGAGAAACAAAATAATCAAGTATATACGTCCCAAGACGAAGTAATCGATCACGACTTATTAATTGTTCGTTTAAACAAAGTGTTTCAAGATATTTTCGCAGCGCTATCGTCTGTTTTGGCTCTGGTTCGGGTACATCAGGAACCGGAGCAACCAAAGACTGAGGTACATCTGACATCGATTCAAGTTGTTCTTCTTGATCACTGTTGCGCGAGTCTTCGGGTCGACTTGTCCCAGGTGCCACATTAGGTCGACCGCGCTTGCCTCGGGGCTTTCGAGACGAATTTTTACGATTATTTCGTGCTCGTTTCTTACCGCGAGAATTTCGAGATTTAGCACGGGCTGGTGCTCTAGTACTTGAAGATGGTTCCGTAATTGAAGGTGGTTCGTTAATTGAAGGTGGTTCCGTAATAGAAGGTGGTTCCGTAATTGAAGGTGGTTCCGTAATTGAAGGTGGTTCCGTAATTGAAGGTGGTTCCGTACTTGAAGGTGGTTCCGTACTTGAAGGTGGTTCTGTATTTGAAAGTGGTTCCGTCATCGCATTTACATTATCTGAATTAAGGTCCTCCATTGGTATAACCTCCTCGTTTCCGTCAACATTCATCGCAAGACTCTCATCATCGTTTACAGAAACGATCTTACGACGTTTGTTTATATTGCTCGCATCTTCAACAGGATGCTCCTTTACATCTTCTGTATTAGCAATGGTAGTTTGAGGTTGATCTTGATCACGAACGTCACTTCGCCCCTTTCTTCGGCGTACACGACGTCCTTGTCCTTTCCCGTTTCTGCGTTTACGACTACGTCCACTTACGCCCGGGATTACACTGTCCGGAATTACGGCAGCTCCTTCTGGTTGTTCCGTTGAATCGATTTCGTTACCGTTATTGTTGCTCATTTTATCATTATCCGCTTTATTGTTATTTTCGGTGGCGGTAATATTACTGACTTGACTGATATTGCTGGTGATAATACTATTACTGACTTTGCTATTATCGCCGTTACTGACTTGACCACTATTGCTGGTGGCAATAATATTACTGACTTTGCTATTAGTACTGCTACCGACTTGATTACTGTCGTTGACGACAATACTCTTATTGACTTGACTATTGCTGACCTGACTGCTGGTATTGACTATACTGCTGACAATACTTTTATTGGATTGGTTATTATTAAATTGATTGCTATTATTAAATTGATTGCTATTATTAAATTGACTGCTATTATTAAATTGATTGCTATTATTAAATTGATTGCTATTATTAAATTGATTGCTATTATGAGGGACGAACCTATTACTAACTTGATTGCCATTGTGAGTGACAAAACTATTACTAGCTTGATTGTTATTGTGAACAAAACTATTGCAGACTTGACTGTTATTGTGGGTAACAAAACCATTACCGACTTGTCCGCTATTGTGGGTAACAAAACTCTTACTGGCTTGATTGTTATTGTGAGAAACATAACTATTGAACTGACTGTTGGTGATAATATTGTTACGCATGTTGTTGGTGATGTTACGACCGATATTGTTGGCAATGACATTGGTGATAACGCTGCTACGACCGCTATTGTTGGCAATGACATTGTTACGACCGCTATTGTTGGTAGTCACACTGTTACGACCGATATTGTTAATAACACTGTTACGGCCGATATTGTTGATGACATTATTATGGCCAATATTACCAGTGATAACACTGTTACGGCCGATATTACTGGTCATGGCACTGTTACGGCCAATATTGTTGATGACACTATTATGGCCAATATTACCGGTGATAGCACTGCTACGGCCGATATTACTGGTCATGGCACTGTTACGGCCGATACTGGTGGGGATGGCGCCGTTTCGACCGTTACTGTTGTTGATTAGACCGTTACGACTGTTATTGTTGGCAGTCACTACATTGTTACGACCGATACTGTTGGTATGAACACTGTTACGACTGATGTTGTTATTGATGATACTGTTACGGTTGACATTACCAGTGATGGCACTGTTTCTGTTGTTAATTATACTGTTAGGACCATTATTGTTTGTAAGAATATTATTATTAATCTGGCCGCTATTTTGGGCGAGATAACCGCCGAATTGACGGTTATTGCTGGGGATAATACTATTACTGAATTGACTATTATTATTGGTAAGATTGTTACTAGATTGATTGTTATTATTGAAATTATAAGACCATTTGTGAAGCGGTAGTTCTCTTTGTTCAAGTGGCTGAACCAAAGAATCATTTTGTTCAACCCCTATGGTAGCGCCACGCTTAGTATTTATGTCCGAATTTCTTCTAGATGAATTTTCCAAACTAGCAACCATCAACACCTTTGGTTCGCTCACTTGTTTAATTGATGGTTTCTCATTATCATCATAATCGTTTGTGTTGTCGCCAAATTCATTCGAAGTCATATTTTGCCACTCGTTTTCGACCTTAAATTATTAAGGTTTAAATGGTTACATTAAAAAATAAATACATCAATTAATCGAAAAAGCGATAGGAGAATTATATAATACAGAAAAATTTTTTTTCAAAAACTTATATTCATACTTTATCATTTATAAAAAAAAAAAAATATGATACTAACCGTATTTGAGAGAAGTTGTTGGGCTTGTGCCCATTCGAACTGTGAACCAATGAGCTCGTAGGGCAGCCTTGGTCGACGATATGGATTCGTTCGACGACCTTGGTGCTTCTCCTTTTGTGTCTGTTGTAAAGGTGGCATCACCAGATCAACAACAGGAGAAGGTGAAGGAAAATAAAAACAGCTTACACTTTCTTATTTTAAAGCAGACCAAAAAATTTTTTTTTTTTAAAAAAAAAAAAGTTCTTAAAGCAAGAAAATACAAAAAAAAAAAAAATATTTTGCTAGAAGCTACAAATATTTTTGATCAGTAAAAGGTAAAAAGTTTTTCTTTAAATAATAAAGTAAAAAGCTTTTCTAAAACGATGATGTTCTTCGTAAATATTTGTCAAGCTAGTATAGTCAAAAAAATAAGCTTTTTGAAGAACAAATTGATATCAGGATATCTCAAAAAAATTTATATTGCTCATCTTTAAAAAAAAAAATATTCTTTTTTTTTTTTTTTTTTAAAATAACCAAAAATGGATGCTGTATGTTTCGATCAAAATGTTACGCAATTATTCCTTCATTTCCCCATTTCTTCAATCATATGGCTCAATAAGAATCGGTTCCGAGAAATTATCGTCAGATAAATGATTGGCCAGGCTTGTTTTGCTCTCGAGTGACTCATCGAGTGTTTTATATCAATTATATCAATTATACCACAGCCGAAACGGTTTAAAATAATAATAACTGTAATAATCGCGCTAAATTTGATCATGATTTGTCTAGAAAGTATGATTTAGTAATCGTATGTTCTGTATAATTCTCATGTATTTAGTCAATACAATAGAAAATACAATATGTATGTATAAAAAAAAAATTTTTTTTTTTCTTTCTGTTTCTATTACGTAAAGTCACGTGATTAACCATTGTCCTACCAATTACGTCATCACATATCTCATTTTTTATTTATTGTGACTTCAGGCAAAATTTAAATTTACGAAATCTATAAATTTACGAAATAATAGAAAATCACGAACTTCCAGAATTCACAACCAAACCATTAGTTATCAAAATATACTTTTGCTATATTTTTATTTAACTTAAACGTATTACTAACATTATGTGACGAAATGATCGACAAGTGATCGTCGAATGATTATCATAAAAAAAAAATTATCAAGATTGATTAAAAAAAATAATGTATATGTTCTAATATACATCTATGATTTGAAACTATAACTCCTCATATTTATGCAGATGTTCCAGGTGATGATGCATCTTCTGGCGAAGCATTATTACTTTGTGAAGGGCTATCGTTCTTCTCCTGAGCTTTTTTATAGACAACTTCAAACAATTTTAGACTAGTCTGTATTAATTTATGAGTTTCCTTTTTGATTTCTTCAGGATCAGCTTCCTCGCCTTTCTTAATAAACTCTTGTAAATTACCAATTTGTTCCTTAATATTTTTACTTTCCTCTTGATCAATTTGATCTTTATGTTCCATCATGTTCTTTTCAGTTTCATTTATTGCCGATTCGGCTGAATTTATTGCTTCGATTAAATTCTTTCGTTTAGAATCAGATTCTGCATATTTTTCTGCATCTTCAATCATCTTTTCTATTTCTTTAGAAGAAAGACCCGATGATGCAGTAATAGTTATAGACTGATCCCGATTTGTTCCTTTATCCTTTGCTGATACATTAACAATACCATCAGCATCAATATCGAATGTTACTTCAATTTGCGGGGCTCCTTTGGGTGCTGGTGGAATACCATCTAGTACAAAATTACCCAATAATTTATTGTCCTTAACGAGTTGTCTTTCACCTTGGTATACTTTCACATCCACTATTAAAACGAGAAAAAAAATGAGAAATTTAAAAAATTTTCAAAAAGCAACAATTAATGGCGATTCTTTATACCTTTAGTTTGACCATCAGCGGCAGTGGAATAAACTTGTGATTTCTTTGTTGGAATGGTTGAATTCCTCTCAATCAACTTCGTAAAAACACCTCCAAGTGTTTCGATACCAAGTGAAAGAGGTGTAACATCCAATAGTAAAATATCAGTCACACTTCCGGCTAAAACAGCACCTTGAACAGCAGCACCAATAGCAACTGCTTCGTCTGGATTAACGCTTTTAGTTGGTTCTCTACCAAATATACTTTTAACAGAGTCGATAACTTTAGGCATACGAGACATTCCTCCGACCAAGATAACTTCTTTAATATCATTTTTGTTTATACCAGCATCTTTAAGAGCCTTCTCACAAGGTTCAACTGTACGATCCACCAAATCTTTTGTCAAAGATTCAAATTTAGATCTAGTTAACTTTATATTGATATGTTTTGGACCCGTACTATCAGCTGTTATAAAAGGTAGATTAAGATCAGTTTGTACAGTGGAAGAAAGTTCTATTTTAGCTTTCTCGGCAGCCTCACGAATACGTTGTATAGCCATCTTATCATTTGTCAAATCAATCCCTTGTTCTTTTTTAAAATCTTGAACAATGAATTTCACTATCTTTGAATCAAAATCTTCACCACCAAGTGCAGTGTCGCCATTTGTACTCTTAACTTCAAATACACCACTTTGTATTTCTAATATAGAAACATCAAAAGTGCCACCTCCTAAATCATAAACAGCTATTACTCTGTCCCCAGATTTATCTAATCCATAAGCTAATGCTGCAGCCGTTGGTTCATTAATTACACGTAAAACTTCTAATCCACTAATTTTCCCTGCATCTTTTGTTGCTTGACGTTGTGCATCATTAAAATAGGCCGGCACTGTAATAACGGCTTTATGTACTTTTTTACCTAAATATCCTTCAGCTGTTTCTTTCATTTTGTTAAGCACAAAAGCACCAATTTGAGGTGGAGAGTATTTCTTTCCGTGCGCTTCTACCCATGCATCGCCATTAGTATGTTTTATTATTTTAAAAGGTACTGCTTTCGCTTCTTCTTGTACTGCTGGGTCATCAAATACACGACCGATCAATCGTTTTGCGGCAAATATCGTATTCTCGGGATTTATCACAGCCTAGAAATATCACAATTGAGTCAGTCCACAACTTGCTGCACAATTTTTAAAAGATCATGTCCGGTAAATTTACCTGGCGCTTAGCAGCTTGACCAACTAATAATTCACCATCTTTGGTAAATCCAATCACAGATGGAGTAGTACGGGAGCCTTCAGAGTTTTCGATGATTTTTGGATTTTTACCTTCCATCACACCAACACAACTATTCGTCGTACCCAAATCTATGCCAATAACTGGGCCTCCTACTTGAGAACTATACGTTCTATTTAATGAAATAAGTTCTGCGGTGTGAGAACTCGTAGTTGGGCGTAAGCCTAACGCTGGACTCTGGATGCGATAATCATGATGATAAGAATCATATTAGTTATTATCAAGGTAAGAGAGTTTTAGTATTTTGAAAGAATATATTTATTTGTGTAAAATTTTCATTTAAATAATATAGGCTCGATTCGATAGCTTCATAATATGATAAAAAACAATTGATAGAAATTAAAAAAAAATACCGAATGTAGTTATTATTGATACACACTGTAGAACGCCATACTTTTGTAGCAATACGTGAAGAACGAGCACACTTTGCAGATAAACTAAGCATAATACCTAAAGTTATTGTTTTGGTTAAAGAGAAAAAGTAGTAAAGTCAAACTATAGAACAAAAAAAAGCTAAGAAAAAAAAAATTATTTTACAATTGATACTGATAATCGGCTTTTTTTTTTGATCAGGATCTACAAACAGGATTTTTTTTTTATCGTATCGTATCGTGAATCATAATGATCAACGGGATTCTTAATCTATAATTAAAAAAAATATGGAAGAAAATGTCGAAGATATTACAGAAGAAGTCGAACCAGACGATGATATTAATCAAGATATTGACTATTTTTCACTTTTTGCTAAAGAAAAGTAACTAATTAAGCTTTATAGCACAGCAAACCCATTTTTAAATAAAAAAAAAAAAGTTTCGTTTAACTGGAATTATTCCTTTGGAAATAGAAAAAGAGGTGGAGGTATACCAAAGCGCGGTAGCAAAGATTTCGAACCGGATGGATCAGAGAATCAACATGACGCGCTTACGAGCTCGTTAAACGCTTTAGAAAAAGCACTAAGCGAAGAACGAAATGTATCCAGGTAAATCTTTTTAATAACACACGTGACTAAATCCTTTAACTGCGCCATTAACATCTACCCTTTTGTACTTAGTCGACAATTATGTAAAGCAATATGGCATGGGGCTCCAATATCGAAGGCAATGATTACTGTTAATAAAGGATCTCACTTTCATAATATGGGACACGCGATAAAAGGAGAAATGTGGTTATATCCTGAAGAATGTTTGTTTATGATGGATAGATGTTCGTTGAGCATGCAATATTGTGATGTGGATATGTCTTTACAGCAAGCATATTGTGAGATAATAGGTGGATGGTTAACGTTAGAGAAGTATCAAGTAAGATGGAGAGATAAATATTAAATATTCTGAATATTTCATTAATTATTGATGGTGAGATATTATTATTAATATTATAGGTTTATGCGCATTTGAAAAGGATTGGATTTACCGTATTGAGAGCACAGCAGTCATATTCAAATATTACTTATACTTCTTCACAATCGCAATCGTCAGCGCAATCTCCATCACACACAGATTCCTTATCTCATCAACTACAACCACAACAATTACAACTTCCATGGTTTTTAAATAGAATAAATTCATTCATCATTTCTCCATTCATATATATAACGAATTTATTTAAGTCCTCTTCGATGCTACCTTCTAACAAGTCTACTCATAATAAAGAAAGTAAATCGTTAGTTGAATCTGGTGAATGTATAACGTATGGTAAGTTATTAAAATTCTAAAACTTCTTTTTTTTTAGTTTAACGCATTTTTCTACTTTATTGAATAATAGAACAAGTATACAAGAAGTTACAAATAGTTGAATCATCTTCAATAACACATTATCATAATATTTCCACTGAAAATGAAGATTATAATATCGACTTTTTGGTATATAAAGAATCTGCACCCGGTAAATTTAAAAAAAAGAATCCCGGATCACCTTTATTTCATGTTGTAGTAGCCAGGTATTATAATATATTTTACATGATTCATCCAATTTTACTCAATTTATATGAAGTTATATCTTTTTTTTTTGTAGTGCTGAAACACAAAAACCTCCATCACTATCGACGCTCTATAATTTATTCACCTCTTCTTCCTCTCCTTCTCAAACTACATCTTCACCTATAAAAAGTATTTTATTTGCAATTGTAGATGGATCAAATATTTCGTTTTTAGAATATAATGATGTAATGTTTGAAAACATTCATGTAAATTTAATTAGTGATAATGTTTAGCCAAACAGAAATGCAAATATTCCAGTGAAAGTGTTATTACAAGTTTGTTTCAAGTGCTGCTATTGAAACTAAATATAATTTGTATCTAACATAATCTTCTATGCCAGTTTGATAATAGGTTTAAACCTTTAAGGTATTTGTATAACTTCAAATAACAAAGTTAGAACTCCTTTTGGTAAAAATAAAACTATAGCTACCCTATAAAAAATTTTTATCCGAATATTTCCATTTTTTCTCCGTGTCTTCCGTAAAAATTCCGTGAAAATGATACATTCACGGATATCCGTGTTATCGAGATGAAAATTTCCATGATTTAAGGCTATTTATTAATTCCATGAAAATGATACATTCACGGAAAAAACATGGAAAGATAAAACACGGACCAGATTTTTTACAGGGCTAAGAAAGAGTAGACAATAATAAGATTTTTGAATAATCTTTCTGTAATTCTATTAATCCTACATACCGTCTAGCACTGCCTAAAGTACCCCGGGTCTTTTACAATTTATCCTATTTATAAATTGAATAATACTAGAACTAAGCTTAAGTTACCAGAATTAAGAGGGGGGTATTAACCGAGAGTAAAATTTTTGTATCTAGTAAATACCCGGGTCTTTTAAAGTGGGGGTACACTTAAAGGGATACTTTAGATGACATGTAATTATATTGTGTTTTAAAAGAATTTTGAAAATAATTATCATTGCATCCATAAACTTATTGGATATAAATTTCAAATTTCTTTGCTAAAATGATTTTTTAATTTTTTCTTATAATTTATTAATCAATTTAAAGCAAAAAATTTATATAAAGTATATACTAAAATCGGTTTAAAAATTAGATTTGAATTTTTTAATATTTAAATATCTAATACAATATATAGGTAATGCCATAATCACCCTTTTTACTAAAACACAAAAAATTGTTTTTTGCAATTATTTGGCATCCAGTAGTCTGATTTTAATAACTTTTTTTTTAAATTGTAAAGTTCAATAAAAGTCACAAAAAAAAGTTTATTGAAATTGGACTGCTAAATACCATAATTTTAATTTTAATATTTTAAAAAATGGTTAATTTGCTAAAAGTATAATTTAATAGTAATGTATAGAAGTCATAAGCTGTAATAATCTTTGAGTAAACCTAAAATCTTACCTACTACATTACAGTATAATTTAATATAAAATCATAACATTGCTTTTTAATTGATTTTAAAGTTTACAATTATATTATTAATTAGCTTATTAAACTGTTTATATAATTTATTGTTATTTATATACATGCTGCCCAAATTATTTTGGAATGCCATAATTATAATTTGGGATGCCGTAATTCATTCAGTTTATATATAATTTACTATGTAAAGTGCCAAAATAATTTGGGATGCCATAATTGAATTTGGGATTTTACTTATAATTATAGCAGCCCAAAATAATTTGGGTGGCATGTATAGTTATTTAATATTGAAGTATCATTATTACTAATAATTCCATTAGCTAATGGATGTTTTTATGTTAAACTATTAAAATCAATATTATTTATATTTTGAAGAAGGCTTATTGAAAAAGAACTTGCATCTTAAAAATAATTAAATTATACATATTAACAAGAGTTTTGCTATTTATCACCACTGGTGCTCAGCACCGGAGTCACGTAACTTAATTTTTCATACGTTTCGGACAAAAAATAAATACTTTTAAGGGTCAAACCAAATCTTTATTTGCGAATACATATCTTACAATAATGTGCTAATTTTGTTTGAGTGAGAAATTTAACTATACAATTAATCATCTTGCCCACTCCAAACGAAACTATAACTATCTCCTCTATTCGTTTTCTTTGTTATTTACTGAATCAGCCTTGTATTTCAAACATCCCCGAATATTATGCCCTTTGCCGTTGCAATACCTACATGTTTTCTGTACTGTTACATCACCCGATTTACTTGATGTAACGCAATTATCTTCTACCGCCGATTTATACCGCTTTGGAGATCAGCCTTTTGGTTTGTGATATTTGGGATTTGATACTTCAGGAAGAACGGATAAAGGTTGACGATCATCTTGTATAGAAGATCCTTGTGAATCCTGTAATGATTCTGTACCTTCAATATCTGAAAAAAAAATATTGTTAACGGATTCAATGCTTAAACCCATACTCCTACGATATTTCATGATAAATTGTGTCAAAATTCCAATTAATTCGGGTGTAGCATCTTCCATAACAGCAATTTGAATGCTTGTTTTAGCCACAGACATTGCAGTCCCATATTTAATTTTTTTGCTAATTTGTCCTCTAATTGTTGGAGTAAATACATTTTCTGTTCTCAAATTATTCATGTAACTCAGGAGTACTACTGTATGCCTTCTTTCTCCATTTACAATTGTAATAAAACCCGTTGTATTTGATGGACTTGAATTAAACCAACGTGTATGAATCAATGAGATATGAAATATTGCTTTGTTCGACTCAATAAGTACCCTTAATTGATGACGGCATACCATTCCTTGATTTACAACAAACATACAGGTGCAAAGTAGAGTCAAGTCTTCAAGTATAACTACATAATGTGGTTTGGAATTTTTTGAATTAATATATGATACTTCCCAAAGCTCACTAATATCATTGTAAGATATGCCATCAAGGAGTTCTCGTAAACAAATTTGTGGTACATCATGTGATCTTTCTAATATACCATCAATATTACTACCGTCATCTTCAGCCTGATTGATTGAAATTAACCTAACTTGATAAAGTAATGATTGGTTCATCTGAGCTCTTTGAATTGACAAAGGAATAGGTGATAAATTTGCTTGTAATACGGAATTGAGCTCTTTGAAAATGGTATTATAAGTTGATGGCAGCCTAATTGATGGATTTGACCCATAAAAATCATTAATCCTAGTGTATTGGGATTCTTTGTCTAATTCTCGCTCAATAGCCATTACCAATTCTTTTAATAATGTACCTCGATCAACAAGTTTTTTTATAACACTATTGATCAACTCAACACGCTGTATACTTTCTACGCCTGCGATGAAGACTTTTGCAATACTATATCGCACCCAAGATTCTCAACTTGGATAAAGTCGGGTTTCAAGATACAAACGACATGGTTCATACTTGGCTATCATTTCCTGGTATTTCGTATCAAACTGATCTTTGCTATAACTATTCCTCATGATGTAAAAATCGGACACAAAGCTTTTTTCCATATCACCATA
>QZLH01000072.1:153410-179129 GCA_003833135.1 Oehlia diaphana | reverse complement strand
ATAAAATTCAATAAATATACTGAATGTGATTACTGAACAACTAGTGATTCAATTCACTTGATTTTAGATTCATTAGATAGATCTTGATTTTCTCTTTCAAATGAATATAAATTTATTTACCATAGCTTATTTCTATGAAGAATTATCAATGATTTTGTCATGAGAGTTATATTTGATCTATTAAATTTTAATGATATCTTATATTAAAAAAAAATTAAAAATTATATAATTAATTAGTTTTTTTTGCATTATTTAGTATAAAATTATTATTCTTATATAAATAATAATTTATATTTGCTTTAATAAATTATTTTTGTGTAAAAAAATTAAATTCCAAGAATTGGCCCATATGTTATAAAATTTATTATGTTAATAAAATTTATTATAATTATATTAAGACGATTTCTATTTATACACTATGTGTTTGTACATAATTTCCAAAAAAAGTAAATTTTTATGCTGATTATTTAATGTTAAAATTTAATGCAGAATAGACTAAAATACATCTAATATACATTTCTTTTAAAGATTTATTTATTAGAATTTTTTTTAAAATTTTTTTTATAAAATCACGTGATATGTGTTTCAAACACTAATGTACATTAAGAAATTTTCTTATATTAATTATTTTAATAATAGCATTTTTAATATTTTGCTTATTATCTAATTTAATAATTTATAATATAAATAAGCTGATTTCTATTTGTACACTATGTGTTTGAACACAATTTCCAAAAAAAGTAAATTTTTATGCTGATCATTTAATGTTAAAATTTAACGAAAAAAAAAGTAAAAAAATGATTGTTAAATAACTCAAAAATAACATTCAAAACCATCTATGATATACTAAGTAAACTTGCAGAACTGACCAAAATATACCTAATATATATTTCTTTTAAAGATTTATTTATTAGATTTTTTTTTACAAAATTTTTTTATCAAATTACGTGATATGTATTTCAAACACTAGTGTACATTAAGAAATTTTCTATAAATAATTATATACTATTAAAATTTTTATTTTATTATTAATTATTCTTTTACTTTATTTTTTATTATTTTTTATTTTATTTTATTAATTTTTAAACATCAATTAAATGATTATATAAAATTGGATTATAATAATTAACACTAGTAAAAAAATGATTTATCCTACACATATCTTACACATATCAGGTACTCAAAATGTAGAAAATCATACATAAATAATACACATATCATACACATATCAGGTACTTATATATATCATACATATATTAGGTACCTAATAAGTATACAATATATGTACAGTCAGACCTCTATGTACTAATATCCTATGTACCGATAATTGCCTGTACTGATAAATTTTCTATGTCCCATTTCACAATTAATAAAAGAATCTTGTTGTACTGATACTATATATAGTTTCATGATGTAACATGTACCGATACTTTTTTTTGCCTCTTTATAATTAATACATAGTAAGATATACTGATACTTTAAGTTACACTGGTATTAATTTGGGCTAACCCAATAAATTTGGCCAGAATTAACATAAAGGTTCCATCCAAATCACATGATATTTTAAAAATTAGCTATCCAGAGTTTGCATAATGCTGGCAAGAATTGGATTTTAGCTTGCATTATTATGATTCACTGATAACAGTATATGTAATGATAATTTGATATACTGATATATTTTTTCCAAAACTACAGTATTAGTATATAGAGGTCCGACTGTAAGTACCCAATATATATATGATATACACAGTGAAATTTGATATAATAGAACCATCCGTTCCAGTAAAAATATCTGGTATATCAAGATTTCTGATATATCAAAAAATTTTGATATACCAGATTTTATATATAAATCACATGAAATTCCATTATATAAAGTTTTTATTTGTGTGACATGTGCGACAAATATTGAAAATTTAGATTATTCTTATTTAAAACATTATTTGAGAAATTTTATACACTAAATTTACCAAAACTTAAAAAAATTTTGCTTTTTCTTACTATCTGAAATAATTTTTTTATAAAAAAAAATTATCATGTTGCTCAAATAAAATGAGATTATCTGTATCACGTGAAAATACTGTAATTTTATTGGTTTAAAATTTTGAATTGTCACATGTTCTAGTATATCAAACCATTTTTATTATAACCGTTCTGTTATTTATTTGTTCTATTATAACTATTATCGAAATTTTACTAATAAATTCTATTATATCAAACTTATTTTAATATATGTGATTTGGTTCCAGAAAAAAGTTCCGGTATAAGGCCAGTTCCAGTTTATTGGGGTTCTGTTATATCGAATTTCACTGTGTATATATTATTTGTTTATGATTTTCTACATTTTGAGTACCTGATATGTGTAAGATATATGTAAGATATGTGTAGGATAGACTATTTTTTTACTAGTATAATAAATAATTAAAATTAGTAATTATATAAAAGAAAATTATAATTTATAATATATATTTATTCAAATACATAATTTCATAATTTTAAAAATTATAAAATAATTTAATAGTTTTAAAATTTATTTTATAAAAATAAATATTTATAAAAAAAAAGTAGCTATATAGGTTATATTTTTTAAAAAAAGTATAAAAGTAAAATTATATAAAATATAATTATTATAGAAATTATATTGTATTTTATTTTATTTATTATTTTTATATTTTTTTAAATTTTTAATATTTTTAATATTTTTTTTAATTTATTATTAATATAATTAAATTTATAATTACCATTTAAACTTATAGAAATATATATTAAAAAATATTTTTACTTATTTTTTTTTTCTAAATAAAAAAAAATAAAATATCTTATTTAATATTTATTTTTTTTTTACTTTTTTTTTTATAAAATATAAATTAATTAGGACTTCAAATATCATTAAAACAAGTCATAAGTTATACTTTTGACATATTGGCCCATTTTTTAAGGACTCAAAAAATCATTTTTTGAGTTTCAGTAAAAAGGCTAAAAGTTCATTATGTCCTTATATTAGATATCTAGAATCCTAATTAATTAATTTATTATAAATAAAAAGTTTTTTATACTTTTATTTTTATATATAAAATTTTAGTTTAATGAAAAAAAATATTTTTTTTTTCAAGATAATGCAATTTATGAGTTTATTAGTTATATATAAGAATACAAAAATATTTACTATATAACTAATTATTAAAACTTTAACCCAGTTTTCCATCCATAAGATAGCTCCTGTATCCTATCATTATCTTATAAAATTTACTTATATCCTTCAATAGTAGCTATTGAATTATATAGGATCATTATTTCATAAGGCTTAAGTAAATAAAAAAAAAGAAAGGTTATGTTATATTTATATATTTTTGTATTATTATATATCTTTTAAAATACCCTGTTTTCCTCTCTAATAAATTGGTTCATACAGTGGCGGTCAAAAGTATTGCATCGCCTTTTACACTATAAATTACAAATGATAGTTATAATAAATTTATATTTATTTTATAGCTTAAATTAGTGTTCCGCACGAATCGATTCATGACACGGTGTGACCCTGATTGCTCTCAAGTAATAAAAACGTATTTTGCGAATATCTTTTGATCTAGCGGTCCGATTTCGACGATCTTTTTTTTATTTTGATCAGGGCAACGAGACCTATCGATTAAAAAAATGATCATCGAATTTGGATCACTAGATCTTGAGATAATAATTTTTGGAAGTCAAATCGAGTCTAAATCGAGTCCGAATCGAATCGAATTTCAAAGGAGAAATTTGATTCGTGCAGAACACTAGCTTAAATCTTAGAGAATATGTTACAATTATTTTTTTTTTAATTCATAGTAAAATCTTGTATAAATTACATAATTTACAACAATTTAAATTTTTGACTTTTTATTAGGAACATTTATAATAAAATAAATGCTAGAATATGATTCTTTAAGTAATTTATAATTCGTATGTCAAAAATTGTAATAATTGAATTAGTAGTTGTGGAGAAATCAGCTTTTAAAAATCATAAAAAGTACTGAAAATTGCCATTTTACATATATGTAACTTTAATTTTTATTGATTTTTAAAGCTAATTTCTCCATAACTACTGGCTCAACCATTACAATTTTTGGAATATGAACTATATATCACGTAAGGAATCAAATTCTGGCATTTATTTTATCGTAGCTATTCGCAATAAAAAGTTAAAAATTCACATTTTTGTAAATTATGTAATTTATATAAAATTTCACTATGAATTGGACGAAAAAATAATTGCAATATATTCTTTAAGATTCAAGCTTTAAAATAAATATAAATTTATTATAATTATCATTGTAATTCATGTTGTAAATTTAAGTCGAAAGTGATGCAATACTTTTGATCGCCACTGTATATTGTTTTATTTTTCCTAATATTATTGAATTAATAAAAAAATATTTTATAATAATAATAAATATAAATTTATAGTTTTTTAAAATAAAAGTTTTTTTAATAAAATTATTTTTAATAATTTATTACAAATTATTTTTTTATATATAATATTGCAATTAAAACTAATAATTAAATAATAAAAACTTTTACTTTTATAAATAATTTTTATTATATTTATAATAATATTTTTAAAATATTTTTAAATAAATAACTGAAAATATTATTATATATTATTTAAAATAATCTACTAATAATATATAGTTTAAAATTTATTTAATTAAAGAAAAATATTTTTAATATTTAAAGAATTAACTTTTTAAAAAAAAATAAAAAAAAGTAATAATTTTAATTCTTTTGTATGTGTAAAAATGATAAAAGTTTAAAATTTTATATATAATTTATGCATCCCTACATTTATGTAAATGCGTAAAAAAAATAAAATGATTTAATTAATATTATTATTTTAAGTTTTTTTTTTAAATTAATTATTAATTTATTTTAACAATTTATTTTTATATTAATTATAAATTTTATTTTTTTTTTGATTAATATGCACCCATCTAATACTTTATAAATTTTATTATAAATAATTATAATAATATATTAATAAATAAATGCAAATTCATGCTTTATATCTACAAAATAAAAAAAATAATTGAGTTAGTATTTTAAAACTTCAAATTTTAACTAAACTAATTTAACCCTAATTCTAACCCTAATTCTAACCCTAATTTTAACTCTAATTCTAACTCTAATTTAATATTATAAAACTAATGATTTAATACTTCATTATTTCTTTTCTTTCAATTTGAATTCATTAAATATGTAGCATGATTATAATCATTTTTATTATTAGTTCAGAGTGTAGCGAAAGATTCTATATGTTCTTGCCGTAATGGTACAAAATATCTTGTTGTCTATCTGCTTGTTCTTTGAATCAATATTTAATTAGTTCTTATATTACACAAAATTATCTCAATCAGTTAATTAAATATTTGATTATCTACCTATATACTGATAAACTCCAGACTACGTAATGGTTTACTATTTTCTAGTATAAATTATATTTTTAATCTATTAGAACTCCATTAGACTGAAGTAAAGTTTGTAAAAATTCTTTAAATCTTGCAATCTCAGGTAATTGTTCTTTAGGATATCTGATTATAGAATTTCTAATAGTTCTATCATTTTCTTGATTAACTTCTTTTTCTATGATTTAATATTGACCACTATATACATCTATATATTGTAATTTATTGCTTTCAGTTCTGATTTTTTTTTGGCAATATATTTTTTAAGTAAAGTAATAAAAAATTTATCACAACTCTTGCAAGCAATTTGTTTGACTTGATTAGTCAGCCCTTATATATTAATATAATATAAATGTTGCTCTTTAAGAGAAGTATATTAATTAATACTAAATTTAGAAACTTTATCTGTTAAGTTAAAAAATCAGATATGGTATTAAGAGTTAAAAATTGAGCATTTGATTCACTTTTAAATTTCATAGTAGAATAAAAAGATTGCTTTCTAAATCTAATTTATTTAAAATAAACTAGCACTAATTAAAAAATCTAATATAAAATTATGCATCTGAAGTTTGTAATATTATATTAAAATAGTGTTTGCAGATCATTCTACAAGTTACTAGAGACATACATAAACATTTGTATATTTTGTTATTCAATAAAATAACTAAATGATGTACTTCAGAAAAAGTTAAATAATTAATATCCTAAAGATATAATAGTTGTTTCATTATATGATAACAAAAGAGTTTAAAACATAACTTGTTTTATTTCTTATTTTAGGATCCTAAATATCTAATATAAAGGTTATAATGGTCTTTTGGCCAAAAATATCTCTTTTTACTAAAACTCAAAAAATTATTTTTTGTAAATATCTCAGCTCAATTCTGATAAACTTGTAGCTCTCATTTAGCTCTATAAGTTAAAAAAAAGTTCATCCAAATTGAATTATCAAATGCCAAGATATTTACAAAAAATGATTTTTTGAGTTTTTAAAAAATGGGCCAATTTGCCAAAAATATGACTTATGATTTGTTTTAGTGGTATCTGAAGTCCTATAAAATTAAAAGAAAAGGACTAATCCTAAAAATTTAATTTGATAAATAAAATGTGATTAGATAAATATATTTCAAATGAATATCTATTATTATACTTTAAAATTTTTAATCTTTAAATCTTCATTAATAATACAAAATCGATCTAAAAATTTTGCATTATAATTAAATACTAATTCCATTTTATTGTAATAAATTTTCTGAATTGAGATTCTTTAAGTTCACTAATTATATTACTAAAAGTATTTGATGCAAGTTGTAAATTGAGTAATTAAAAGAGTATTATACCAGTTCATGTAATCATAATTATCTTGCTCTTCAATTGCAAGAAATACATCCACTAGTATTCTATTTGAATTGTGCAAAAGATGTTTAAAGATACTATTAACTAATTTACTATGTGATGTAATTTGTATATCTATTATCAAAATATTAGTACTAAATGCACATGTTCAAAAAGTTTTTAATGAGTAAAAAACTTTCTCAAGATAACTAATTGCATTTGAATAGTTGGCAAGTAAATCTTGCCAAAGTTTTTCAAATACTTCTTATTCTAAACTATTTTAACATTCATAAAATCATTTTTAAATTATCCACCAAGTTTTGATTTAAATACAATGATAAACTTTGTCTAATATGATGTCAAATACAGTGAATTGCAAATATAGAAAGATATTTTAATTGAATTGCTGTGTCTATATCAGAATAGCATCTGTTACAAATACTTTTGGCATTATATTAATATTATTACATTTATTGTACATTATAAAATCCAACTGTATGCTTTTCTAGTTTCCTGATCCATAATACTTGAGCTATAATTCGTGACTTTATATTATTATCAATTGCTATAAAAATAAAAAAAATATATCATAATAATTGTTTTTAAGTTATTATCATTAAGAATTATTATATTACTATATAAATACCAAATTTCTTGTTACTTAGGACTCATTCAAAAAAGCTTTGTTAGTGTATTAGTTTTATAGTTCTAATCTTTATAAATTATTCAACTGAATCATCATTTTCACCTTTTTCAAAGTATTCAAAACTCGTAAAATATTATTATCATATATATTATTATTATGATGATACTTGTAAATCATTTTGTAAAGTCTTGATTATAAACTTTTCTGTTATATTTAACTTTTAATATATATTTAATTGCCAATAGTTTCAAATGACCATGACATCCATTTAATATCTTTTAATATAAGCTTTGTAAAAGCTTTAGATACTTTAAAATAATATGCAAAAATATTAAATTATAATCAGAGTGTTCATTGAAAAGTATAATAATAAAAATCAAAGAGGTAGAATTGTTTTTATTGGTTTGAAAAGATTAACATGCCACTTACAATTAGTATAATATGATTTTATTTGTTTATTTAGCTTAATATTAAAATTTTCTTCACAATAATATATAATTATTATTTGTTTTCTTTGTTCAGATTGCACTTTTTCTGATCTTTCTTTACAAACAAAAAAACCTTATTAATGAGTCTATTGTTTAATATATTGTAAAGTTATCTTTCAAAAGCAAAATGTTATACATACGGACATACCACTAAATTATTTTGAGCTGCCATAATTATAAGTAAAATTCCAAATTCAATTATGACATTTCAAATTATTTTGGCATTTTACATAGTAAATTATATATAAACTAAATGAATTACAGCATTCCAAATTATAATTATGGCATCCCAAAATAATTTGGACAGTATATATAGAAAATGTTAATCTAATATTTAATGTTAAAGTTGAATCATTTATATTATAAGAATAAAAATTATCATTTTCGTCATCACTAAATTCATTATCTTCTAGTATACTTTTAGAAAAATCAGTGAGGAAAAACTCAATATTATCACTTGAAAAAGATTCTGAATTGCTCATATTAATTGTATTTATAAAAAGGAAAAGAATAAAGGATAGTAATATTTGATAAGAAGAAAAGAAGGTAGGGAAAGAGTAAGTGAAAGAGAGAAAGAGTATGAGAAATAAAATAGTTTATTATTGATTAAAATAGTCTAAATGGGTGTACAAAAATTTTGACTATGTATCAAAAAAACTATGCATGGGTGCATTATTAGCATGATGCATAAAATATAAATTTTCTAATTAAATTTTCTTTTTAATTATTTTTTATAGATTAATAAATTTTTTAACTTAGATTATATAATACTTATAATACATATTACCTATTGTTTATTAAAGTTAAAAATTAAAAATTAATCTTTACCTTATATATACTATAAAATTTATTATTATTTCTATAAAAGGAATTTAATAATTAACAATTATATTTATATTTCCAAAAAAAGCCAAAAATAAAATTATGTAATAAGACTTATAAAATATATATTTAAAGATATATATCAAGTAAAAAAAAGTAAAATATTTATAATATAATTTTTTTTTTAAAAAAAAAAAAATGCAAATTTTATTGAAATTTTAATTAACAATATCAATTTTTATATATAATAGATGTTATTTATAAATATTTATTTGATTTTTTAAATAAAGAAGAAAAAAATAAAGATTATAAAAGCAGTTATTTGAAATTATATTTTTGTTATCAGTTATTAAACTAATTATGTAAAGTAGCTAACTTTTTTAAGTATACAAAGCATAAGATTTTTTAAGGCCATGCCATTTTTATTTGAAAATTCATTTAAAAGTCACGTGATGCAAGATGATTAGCCACAAATAGGAATAAGAAACGTTTGCGTTTTTTTGTTAGAACTTTTCTACTGCATCTGGAATATTTCAATATACGGTTAAAATTATAAAAAAAATTCAAGTACTGATTTTTTTAATATTAAAACGACTACTTTTGTAATAGCCAATCAACTTCGTTGAAAAAAAATGAGAAAACCAACCTTTCACATTCATCAATGGTTTACATAAAAGTTGAATATAAAAGAAAAATATTCTCATTAGAAATTATCAATGCACTCAAACTTATAAGAAAATTATTTTTTAATAGAATATTTCCAAATTTGAATTACAAGCGATGCTCAATAAACTCAAAAAACGGGATTAAGATTCGGTAGGGATACTGGGAGTGATATTTATTCCAAAGAAGAATACATAATGTGATAATTATCTTTAAATTCTACTTATTTAACTCGTGAATTAGAATACTATTTTTTTAACGGGAGTTACTAAAGTTTTAAGTATCACCGTTAATAGTTATGCATACCATGCATGTAACATGATATAAAAAGTAAATTAATGAACTTTAAAAATTAATTTAACCCAACCCCAATGAAACAAACGAATATCCAATCTAACAAACCTTATTTTAAGTTCAATATTTTTGTAATCATATGCACAAATATAGACATCTAGAGAGTTGTTGCGATACCCTTTAATTAATAATACAAGACAGTGTTGAAACAAAACAGAGTTAGCCCCGAAGGTTATTACTGAATTCTCGGCAATACCTTAAAATGTTTCGGTAGGACTTTTGAATATTTAATATAAAACTTCCCAAACCCGTTCGGAAAGCAAAAAGTACCCACATAATCCCGATCCTAAAATGTTGTACGATGACATAATCGACCTGAAAGGAGTGTCGTAGAGGAACATAACTATATTTTTTGTGGCTTAATAGGTTTCATAAACGTGGCTGTGCACAAATACGCCAAAACAGGGAATTTAACTAATTCACATTTCAATGAACTGTAATTTTAAGACTAATTTTTTTTTTATAATAATTTAATTGTATGCAAAACAAATACGGTAAGAATAATAAATTAAGCAGTATACATATTAATTATAATACAGTTTCGCTATTGGCCGAGGTTAGTACAAATAAATAAGTAAAGGTTCGGAATTTATTAAGTAATGATCAAATAATTACACCTTTTTTTTATAGTTACTGCGTAAATAAAATTACGGAATGTTGATCTTACACGACGCAGCATTAAACTAGTTTAGATCATGCGTTAATATATGAAAATTTAAATAATTTTTCTATAATGTAATTCTAACCTTTAGAGTCGAAAGAAACGAAATTCATTAGAACAAAAAAATTATTATTTATTATATGATGAAGTCATTATATTTACATATCTTAAAAGGTACCGGCTACGAATATAATTTGATAATCAATTAATCCATTAGTAAATTTTTATTATATAAAATTTTCATAATAAAAGCGCGTCGAAATAAAAATAATATATTATTTAGTGTAATAAATATTTATGAATAATAAATATATATAAATAAAATAAAATTATATAATAAATAATTATATATATATATTTTATAATATATAAATAAAATAGTACATAATTTAAATTCCAATTAAAGCTTATAGTAATCATTTTTTTTTTAAAATAATGTTATATCAACACGTGAATTTATATTAATTAATGTACTTACAGGTAATTAATTATTATTAATTATCATGTTCGGATCTAAATTTTTTTTTAATAATATTCAGCCTTCAATTATTAAATATTCGGAATAATCGGGAATTCCTATTAAGTAAGGAAAGGGGGGGGTTCAATTAATGGAAATAAACACAGTAATTCGATTATAAGATTGTTAGAATTCTATAATAATCATAAGTAATCTTCTTAACTTTAAAATAATGAGTAACAATCATTAATATTGATCCTATTATAAATGATTATATCAGAAACGCCAATGGACCCGAGTAAATCTGCACTTTTGTTACATACAAGGAAAAAAAAAATTTTTTATATTACAGGTTACAATTCAGACAAAGAAATCGATTTTTTATGATTTTATGAAAATTTTTTTTAGGTTAAATTATACATATTTATTTTCTATATAAGATTGCAAATACTTGTGAAAATAACACAAATAATTGAATTTGGACGTGTCTTTTGTGTATATTGCATCATTTTATTAAAATCTGGTCAAAACAAAACTCTTTTATGACCCTTCTTTTGGAATCTCACTCAATAAATGGTTTTCTTTATTTTCTTTTTTTAAAGAAAGATACTCTATTTACATTATTTACATCATTCAAGTATAACGTTACATTTCTACCATTATATATTTTATGTATTTATTCTTATATTTGTGCAATAGAATCATATCAAATGTAGAAATTGTGTTCATTTATCTAGTTCACCGTTTCGATCCACTTTAATTTCATTTTAAACATTCGTTTATAAAGCTACACAAATAATCGAATGACATAATATGCTAACTAAATTAATTTTACTGCGCATTCATGTTCAAATAGCTTGAAGTAGGCATTTAAATAGTTACACGTGTCAAATCTCTAAAGAGTATAGTATTCATAGAAAATTTCGTAATAGTAATAATCGAGAATTTCATTGAATAATGTTTGGTAATGGTTGCACGTGAATATTCGTTTTTTAAATGTATTTATATACTAGTTTGTCGCAAACAAATTTAAAAATTGCCCGCATTGAAATCCCTTTTCGAAGAGATGTTCTCTATTTCACTCCTTTAAAAAAAATCGCAAAGAGATTAATTTCTTTATCATTCGATCATTCATTCGGGTCGAGGTTATTCTAGCTTCCTCACAAAATTAAATGATGTTATATGTTCGTTCATTTATTTATTTTTTTTTTTTTTATTACTGCTGTATATGCTATATAATCAAAAAAATTTTGTCCTTTACTTATTTGTTTTTTATTTTTTATTTTTTTTATATTTTTACATTAATAAATTGAAGAAGATAAAAAAAAAATGCAACCCACGGACTTGATTTCTACGAACAAACGACTGCATAATGAGAGTAATAATACTCTTTTAAAATTGCCTACAGAAATATTTTATGTTATTATGGATATGTTAAGGACAAATGATCTACGGAATATTTCACGGACCTGTAAACTATTGTACCACATCGCACGCAAATATCACTTCGGAATCATTTCTCCCATTTGGGAACCGGAAGAAATTTCGCATATTGATATCCCTATCGCTTACTATAGACATGGAGTGTGGTTAAACGATATTTTTTATTTACCGATTTTTCGTAAAGAGAATCCGATTTGTTGGTTGCTCGATCTAACAAATAAACCAATCAAATGGTTTCAAAAACCCTTAATTATCGAATCTAGTTCAGAACATCTATATGAACCAATAAAGTATTACGCTTCAGCTGCCATTAAAAATTTTATTTATATTTTTGGTGGAGAAAATATCGATAAAGGTATAACTACCAACATTTTTTACGAATTAAATATATACACGTTTATTTTACGTGTTATAAACAAAAATAACGAGAATAATGAAAACTTCACTCCAACCCCTCGAATGATGCATACACTTGACGTTATAGACAATCATCGTTTAGCGATGTTTGGTGGATTAATCATTGACGGTATATATTTAAATATAAATATATATATATATATATATATATATATTAATATTTATATTTATATTTATTTATTTATTTATTTATTTATTTATTAAAATGAATAGCTTGTACTCTTAAATTTTCATATTTCAGTAAAAAATAATTTTAATCTTTTTATTTTAAAAAATAGATAAAAAATTTTCTTTCGATAGCAAAGATTTTGCTATATATGATATTAAATCGAAAAGTTGGAATTATTATATCCAAGAATCTAACATTCCATATCGACGATCTTTACCGTGTTCTCACATAACGAAAGGGAAACTTTATATTTACGGTGGTCAAAAATACAAATCTTATTCGAAATCTTTAGAAATTCATGACGATGAGGATATTTCGGTCTTCGATTTTTATAAAGAAAAATGGTATAAACTACTAAATCTTCCCATCGAAGGAAGAACCTCAATGTTACTCCCGTCCGATTGGAAATTAACTACATCGGCTTACCAGAAACCTGTACCGGGTAAAAGAATTTTTGCTGGAATGTTTACGATGAATAATCGAATTGCAATATTTGGAGGTTCTAAAAAAGATGATAATAATTGGAATAATGAAGAAATAAATCGTCCATGGGAGTTAATGCACTTATTATCTACAGTTAATCATCATTGGGAATATATTAGAATAAAAAATTTACCGCAAATTGACGTTTTAACAATTTATTGGAAAGGTTGGAATGTTCATGAAGGATTATTTCTTATCGGAAAAGATAAAAAAGAAGGAAAACTAATTATGGGTTGGATTAAGGACTCAAAATTTATAATTTAAAAATTATGCTATCATTATTTTAATCTTTTATCAACAATACTTTATATAAGCTTTTTGTAACAATTTTACGCGAATCATAAGAAATAAAAATAAGCTATGCATTTTAGTCCAGATTCAGGTTTTTTTTCCCCAATCAGTTGTTGATTATATAATATTGATAATTTATTAATTTATTGGAACATCCGCTGTGTGACAATAATGCGTAATTATTGCGTCACAGTCCACGAGTTAATCATGGGATCATATATACCTAAAATTTTGCTTTAAGCACTAAATTGGAGATCGACGCACGAGATAGTCTACAATGTTAAAAATTGCAAAGTTTTGTATCCTTTTTTTTATTTTTTTTTTTTTTGTACTTTTGAGTTGAATATTTTTGATGTAAAAGAGATTTCCTTTTTTTTCGCGAATTTTTGTAGTGTATAAACTCAAATACTTGAAAAATAATTATGATTTTTAATTAATGACTAATTGTCAATATTTTTTATAAAACCATTCTAAGCTTTTCTTTTTCAATGAAACAAGAGATTTGTTCGTGGTGTTACATTCTCAGGTATTATATTTCTTAGGTTAAATTTGACGGACGCAAGTCGTTATTTTCGGGTAAAAGGCTGATTAATAATTTTTTAATAATTATGTAGGAGAACGTATAATTGAACAAATAAATACGCCCATATGGCGTTAATATAAGGCACAACTCGCATGGAATGATGGACAAAAAATCCTATAATAGGATCTTTAAAAATTCGTAAAGTTGTGCATCTATGATATTTCTGATTGACGCGTATTAATACTTAAACAAACTAATATAGAAAATTTGTAAACGGAGTCTGGGACCTTCCTTATAAGTGGAAATTACGGGAATTGACTAAAACGTCGACTTATTTAAAATGCTCAAAATAAATATTATCCGTAATATATATATATATTAAGGGAATTTGAATTTTGGATAATAGATTTTTATCAGTAATTTTATTAATAATAGCTCACAAATGGAATGGATATGTGGATACTAAAACGAAAAGTATAAATTCTGAAGAACAAGAATAAAAATATACAAATATGGAATACAAGATATTTTTGGAGATGATATTTAGTTAAAGGAGACTTACGCCAAATAACATTCAAGACAAAAGTGGCTTATATCGAATGGCGCAAAAATATAGAGCGTAGGTAATATTAATCGGAAATTATTTCAGATAACAAAATATGCAAAGAAATCAATTTGGAAAAGAACAACGGTATAACATACTGCCAAGTCAATGTTTCTTAGAAAACTTTATACGTACGATAAATTGCATTAAAGTATATCCGAAACATATGTGGAATTATTTAGAATAATATATATAATAGCTATCAATCAAATCATTAAATAGATATTATTAATCAAATTAAAATTAAATGAGCAGAACATCACTTTATGTTTTGGTTCGCAGAAATTATGACGCCAAGTAACTAGATTACCTCGATGTACTGATATTGCTCAAAAATGAAAATAGAAATTTTTGAAATATGAAAATATGATAGGATTAATTAGGAGAAAAGGAATTATAAAATATTCGTCAAAGTCAAATAATCCTTTGACTAAAGGATACCTAGTTGATCGATCTGAAAAGTTGAATTGTTTGGTACGAAACGTACATAGAAGATAGTTGATTTATTTGTTATAGTTTTTAGAATAGTTAACGTACGTTTTGGGCTTTATTATACAATAATTGTCGCTAGTTATGTATTATATATTAATATTTTATTATATTATTAGGCGTAATTGTTATGAAAAAATTAGTAATATAAATTTTTATAATTGAAGAAACTCAAAATCCAGTCATAATCGTCACAAGAAAATATGAAAATTGCTTTGACATCAAGAGCAATCTAAAATATTTCTAATTACTGAGCTTGAAATGGATCGATTACATGAATAATATCGAGTAACTTACAATTAAAGAATATATTTGTATATTTGATATATAATTATTTCCAAATTTTTTTAAATGAATAAATTTAAATTTAACATAATATGAAACTCTGATTTCATAACATTCACGCGAGATCAATGTGAAATATTGAGAGCATGTAAAATATGAACTTGGATTCAAGTTATGGTAAGTAAAAATTAGAAAGATCTACCAGGAAATTTTGATATATTCTAAAAGACTGTTGGTATAGGCATTGATTTCATCTTTATCGAAAAAGTAATTAAAAAAATTTTAAAAATTGTTTTTTATAGACACTTAATGGTGTTATGGAAAGTTTCAATTGCTGTGTCAAGTCAAGCCTTTAGATTTATTACAAGAATATGATAAATTCATTCAAGTTGTGTACTTACAAATAAACCCAATCGTGAATTTATAACCACTGGTTTAACATAATCATTTGTAAAAATTTTAACTTTTATTTGCCCGACCTTTTTTGTACTTCCTATAAATTAAAAGGATCAATAAATATTTATTATCAATAATAAATACGACTTAAAGTTATACATACAAATAATATAAATAAACATTCTATCTCTATTAATAAACTAAATACAGTATACATAATAATTTAAATAATAGTTATACCCTCCCCCTCTTGTTTGGTCTTCCTTCATCCTTTCCACTATGACCATGTTTTCCCCTCGTTCCTCCATGCGTTGTTCCTCCCTGTCCTTGCACGGCCGAATTCGCCGTTGGTGGTACCTTCATATCATTATCTTCACTCTTAACAGCTCGTAATGGGTATTGGTAATGCTGTCCTTCAAATGAACTATTCCGTGAAAATTATTAGAACAAATTTTACCTTAAGTAGAGGATCAAAAAAAAATTTACTTACTCCATAGACGGTTTAGGTTCTTCACCAAAATATGGATGAAGTAATGCATCTTCTGCAGTAATACGCTTGACTGGATCATATTCCAACATAGCCGATAAAAGTGCAAAACCTGCATCCGATTTTGACGAACATGAGCTATTATAAAATTCACGAAGTCGATTTGGTGATCTAATTTGTAAATAAAGTTGTATTAATACTAGAAAATTAGAAAGCGTAACGTGAAATCGGTACTTACGATCTAAAACTAGCCAAATTAGGATACTCTGGCTGTTGTTCTATGGTAGCCCACTGTTCCTCTATATTCAAAGAATAAAACTTCCAGTTAATTAACTAATCAAAGTTAAAGAAATCAATATGAAATTTTGAAAATCACATACTTGTCGGTTTTCCCAAAACATCAAAAATCTTATTCAATTGATTTTTCTGAAACGGGACATTCTTTTTGTTATCCATTTTTGCTTCTTCACCTTTAAAAATAGGTCTCAATGTCAAAAGCTCGGCAAAAATACACCCAACTGCCCATATATCTATTAATCATAAACTATTATTAAATAATTATTCATTATGTACGAGGAATAACTAAAAATCTTACCTATAGCTTTAGTATAATGTCTTGATCCCAGTAAAAGTTCTGGAGCTCTATACCATATAGTTACGACAACTTTGTCACCATTAAATAACGGTTGCAATGGACGTTCATAAATTCTTGCTAAACCCAAATCTCCTGATTTATCCAATGAAATTTAATATTAAACTTTATTTGTCTATTTAATACATATATAAATAAATAATTTACAGTACCAATCTTCACAACACCATCAGCAGTCACTAAAATATTCGCAGGTTTCAAATCTCTATGTAAAACCCAATTTGCATGAAGATATGCTACTCCATTAAGCAATTGCCATAAAAATGACTTTATGGTAAATTCTGGAATTGGTTTTCTTTCTTGTTGGCTATGATGATGAATAATTTGCTAATAAAAAATTAATTAATATTATAATTGTAATTTTATAAACAAGAATTATAAAATACGGTTTAATTATTTACAAGAAAATCATGTTCGGCGTATTCAAACACCATATGAATCGAATTGTCCTCTAATAACACTTCTTGCAATGAAATAATATTTTGATGTTGAAGCTCTCTACATAACTAAATTAAATTAATAATTGATAAATAAATCATTCAAAAAATTGAGCTTAATATAAATAAAAGATGATATATTAAGTTGAAAGTACCGATATTTCTCGACATGCGGACTGTGATATTCCAGTATACGTATGTGTATCTCCTTCTTTATCTGGTTTAAACTTTTTTATTGCATATACAAGTTCTTTTTCTTCTCCATCAGCACTAATGAAAAAAATTTTAAAATTGAAAAATTCACTTCAAGTAATATAATTGAGACGAATAATGTTTATCAAACCTTTTCACAGTCTTTTTTGCCTTGGCTTTATAAACTCTTCCGTAAGTTCCTGAACTAATAAACCCTATTACTTGATATTTATCTTCAGCTCGAACTCTCTCAGTCTCTCGTTTTGTTCTAAATTCTGCCAACATGCTTTAATAATGAAAAAAAAAATTAGATTAAAAATTGCTTTATTATTCAAAATCTCTGCATTATGTAATAAAGGATCGATGGTTACATAGTATTAAATATAAAAATATACTTCACATGTTTAACCCAACATAATACTAAGCCACAAAAATTTTTTTTCAAGCCACAATAATGCATGAGAATAATGATAAAAATAGTTAATATAAACGCATCATCTCAATCAAGCATACGCAAAAAATTGAAAAACCTTTAAATTCCGTCCAAAAAATTTGCGAGATATATTAAAATTAATTACAAGGCATCTTCAACTTCATCCTTTAATTCCACATGATAATAATGAATATTTTTCAATTAATGAGATTTGGGTTATATCTGTTAGAGAAATGTATGATTTGGTATTAAACTGGACGAATTGGTATCAAAAGGATCATTGGATTCTATAGGCTTATTCAAATGAACTATGCTTATTCAAACAACTATGTTAATTGAGTCCCATTGGAATGTGATTAAACGGGATTTTTTGCCCAAATTTTTTCGTCCTAGACTAGATTTGGTGGTCTTTATCATTATTAAACGATTAATTCCACATCATCAACAACGCCAAATTCGAATTTTAAAAAGCCTTCACGGCTTTAAAAAGAGTGGAAAAAACTTGAAAAACATGAAGAAAAAGAAAATGTTCACGTAACAAATACTGAAAAATGGATTTGTAGCTGTCATGCATTTCTTTAAGCCGGTGGCCTATGTGTTATCACCTTGTACTATTACAAAAAAGTTTGGGAAATGATTTGCATTTTTTACAGGTGAAACGACAAGGAGTTTATCCATTCTTGAAATATGAAAAAAGGGATCAAGAAAATGGTGACAATTCACAAAAGAATAAAATATGTGTGGCATTCTCAAACTCAAATGGTAAAATTTTCAAAAGATTTTATTGATTTTATAATTATTATATTGCTAATTTTTTCATTTTTTTTTTATTTATAAGCTTTACGTGATGTTGCAAATGATTTAGTTATCAATAATGGCAGCATACAAAATAATGAAGAAATAAAAGATGGTGAATTAATTTTTGCCGAACTAGAAACTTATTAGATGAAGCTAAAAAATAGTTATAGAACAACACCAAGCAAAAAATTATCACTGGGCCAATTCAGTAGTTAAAAAATTTTCAGAAATGAAAAGGTAGTTGATGATATTAAATCATATTCAAGAAGAATAACTTTTCCACGCACTTGGAAGGATCATAACGAGAATACAATGTTCTTAGAGTAGCTTCTTTATTAATATGTACACGTTTACCTGTCTAGTAATAATATATCAATAAAAATATGTGTGGTCTTATAAAATTACTTTAAAATTTGTATTTTATTAATTATTTTAAAGTTATTGCATTATAAAAATTTAAAAAATAATAAAAGTAAACGTCGTAATATCGGCAAGTTATTAATGAATAAGAGGGATGTTTTGATTGGACATTTGTTTTGTAGTACAATCAAAATATCACGTGACTGTAACTTTTGTTACGGTGCTCTTTGGGTCGCAACGGCACTCCATTGGTGAAAAAAATTATATTTTAATTGCTATCTGGAACTTATTTCATGCATACAGAATAAAACACAAGCCCGAAATGTGGGTAAATACTGTGAAGATTCTTATCATATCGTTTATTTTAATGCAAGTCTCTAAGCTAATCTGTGTATTGTTCTTTTTATCGAAAATTAGAATTAAGCTAAAAATTTACCGCGAGAAAATGCTCTACTGTAAATGATGATGAATTTGATGAATTTGTATAATAAATCCTAATAAAATATGCTAACATGCTACAATTGCAATAAAAAAACTTTTTTTTATTATATAAATGTTTCGTCAAACAACCCTAAATACTCATTTATAAAATTTTATACATTGAATCCCTTTCGTGCTTTAACTAGAAGCTCCCAGAGATCCAGGTTAAATCCTCCAGCCGCAACCGCGGTAATGCCATTAGGATCTCCATCGAAAAGCTCTGCTGCAGGAATGTTCATTTGGTACATTGGAATACCGGCCATATTGCAAGGAGGACAATTAACACCATTTACGGTGCGTCCAACACCAATAAAGTTATTAGGAAGCACTTTCATAGTATTAATGATATAGTTCACGGTTGATTGCGAAGGATCTGCTGTCCCAAAATATATGACATTGACTGGGGTAAGAGGATTTTGATTTGTACGAAGATATAACGCGGCAATTAGTACAAAGGTATTATCTACACGTAGATTAAATATTTTAATAACCAGCACGATCTGAATTGATGTTGCTTGAGAAAAGTAAAGTGCCATTTTTGATGCAAGTCAGGAAGGCTCTGTGAGTCTGTGTGTAACCAACTTCAATTATCATCGTTGTATATGCCCCCCAAATCTGTCCATTGCTTTAAAAGGTATCTGTTGAGGACGCCCTTCTGGTCGAACCCAAGAGTCAGGCTCCTTCGCACTATTTTGCCCTACAGTCATATTTGTATCATCTCCATATTCCAATTCCTGATGATTCCAACCGAACATCAATCCTTTGATAACTGCTGATACCATTGAATGGGGAGCTAAAGGTATTTCATATGCCTTGATTTTTTCATCATGCAAGTATAACGAACTGGAAGACTTGGGTTCTTGTCACGATAATCGAGATATTCTTCGAGCGAAACATTTTCTCTTAAAATTATTTCGCATGGTCCCGTGTATTCCCCATGCTCTTCTAATTGTGGTAAAGCGAGCAAACGTTCCCTGGCTGAATTAATATCCTTAGAAAGAAGTTGGATCCTTTTCCTTTTCTGGTTTTCCTCTTGTATAGTTTGTGAGGATGTTGGAGAGTCGATAGTGGAAGCAGATCGGAAATCAGACTGAGGAGTAGGCTGGGAGCGAGAGGAACGAGTAAAGTAAGGGCGATAACGAATCTCTGAATCTGAAATAACAGCAACGGTTAATATACTTTATTAGTTTGGGAAACTGTTACGTACTGTACCATAACCTTACCTTCGGTATTGATCTCGAGGCAATTTTTAAGTGTGATCGTTAGATTTTTTTTTGCAGAATGATTTTATCGCACAAATCAAATATAAATAATATAAATACACAAATTATTTATTTGGAGTCGTACAAGTAGATAAAAAATCACGTGACAAATTTTCGATGCAAAATGCCCGAAGCTATTATTACTGATTTTTCAGATAGAGGTAGCGATGAAATGTATGATGCTATCAAAGAGGGAGGAGCACGCGGATCCTGGGCCATTTAATGCGAGTCCCTGCATCAAGTTATTTCTTTGCTCTTTCGCATTTTTGAAAAAATATTTATAATTTATTTCCATCTCTATAACTAACTACGAGATTTCCTGCTTTTTCAACACTAGATTTTCGAAATAAATATCCCACCCATATTTACAGAACTTTTGTCTATATTCATCTCTACATAACACACAAACTATACAAAATATTATTCCTCGAACTTATAGTATAGTTACGGGAGTATTAGCAACTGAGGAAAAAAAATAACATTTCCAATTCATATTTTAATACTTATATACTTCATTTTCACAATATTCCATTCCGCTTTATATACAAGAAATTGATTGCTTAATTTCTTCTGCGCTACGATACTGCGCAAAGTTTCAAGAATTCTGCGCGTAAGCCTTACCCAGCGTACCCAACATAAGGAACATTTTTGTCATACATAATCATGCATATTTTGACGTAATTGCTTTTTAAACTCGTCCCAAATTAATTTGAGGCGTGACTAAAATTTTTGGGTGATGATAATTTCAACTTGCAGGCTGTTTTGTCTCGGACTATAAATATTCACCTATTGCAAGAAAAGTTCTATTAGAGTGGGCTTGTCACTAAAGAAGCGCTTCCACATTTTCATCATGTGGCAAAGCCAGATATCTTACTATTTCAAAGTCAGGGTTAGGTGAGGGTAGTAGTGTTATTTTAGAAGTTACTCATTGTGGCTATTGGAAATGTTCACGAAAGGCAGCAATGGCATTTGTTGTTCCGATTGAAAACCAAGGAATGATGTAATAACAATTATTCTAATTGTGACGTGGACGTTAGCTCGAGTTCTTTATCATGGGTATATATATTGTAAATTATAAGCGATTGATGATTTATCAAAGTTTCTTAAATTCGGACATAATACTTAACAATTTTTATGATCTTCTCCGATAGAAAAGTAATGAATTATATAATAACAATTATTCTGATTAGGAGCATGGACGTTTGCTCGAGTACTTTAATAATGTGTATTTATACTGTAAATAGTAAGTAATTGATAAATTATCAAAGATTATTAAATTCGGACTTAATATTTACCGATTTTATAAACATTGTACATAGTAACATGGCTTTATTTTTGATTTCTGATAGAGGAGCACGTGTAATTCGGATTGCTATCAATCATATTTTGTCATGAACATTTGCGCGCGTTTTCAAATTCAAGATCTGGTAAGAATTATCAACAAAAAATCGGATATTTCAGAAGATTGCACGTAATAATATGGGTTTTGATTTTCTGATAAAGGAATACTTAGAAACTGTTATGTTACTAATCATAATCTGCCATGAACATTTGCGCGCGTTTTCACATTCATGATCAGGTAAGATGCATCACATCATATTAATCAAAAATCGGTTCAGTGTTTTTTAAAATTGCTCAAAATGGCAAGGTTTTTTTTTTTTGATTTTCTGATTGAAAACTACGTTGAAAGCGATTGCTCGCTTATCACAATCAGACCAGGTATGGTTCATCATATAAGAAAAATCCAAAAAAATCTTGCTTGAAGTAAATGCATCAACTACACCCAAATCAGCCGAGGTAACCATACCAACCACACCTATTCCTTCAACCATATCTCTAATTCTTCGAGATTAGTCCAGACAATATTTCCATAACTGAGGTAAGTACATCATCCATAACTTCTTCTGGTAAGATAGGATCATCTCACAAAACCTGACTGATCCAGAAGAAAAATGAAAACATGTAATCAGATTAGTGCTGGAGTGGTTTTTGTTTCTATTTTAAGTGATAGTAGTGAATGTGGTAAGCAGTTTAATCTTAATAGTTTAACACTCTGTCCATTATGTAATGGAATCCATAAAGAAGAAAGTATATGTGATGATATAAGAGGTGAATGGGGTGCTGATGAATATTGTGGAGAATGAACTTATTGTATCACCTGCAAAGATCCTCTTAATCATGAAACTCCAATAGTATCTGTAAAAGCATAGTTTCGTTATGTGAACTGATCACCTGAAATTCTTGCCAAGCTGTGTAATGTGTAAAGCACATATATATTATCTCACTTTAATAAAATTTTTTTTTTGCAAATGAAATTTCGCAACCTATAAATACAAACTCTGCAATTGTATAAATAAGCAAATAGAACGGGCATATTTACTACATACCTCAATGTAAAAGTGCCAGTAAAATAGTGGAGACGAATCTTATTTAGAAAAGCACCGGGTGAGACATTACAATTAATGATAGATTTATTTTTAGTTTAGACTGAGCATTTGCAAGAAAGCATCATATAGTTTTCCTTTCAAGCTTATCGTTAGTGTTATGATTAAAGTTAGGATAAAAAGTAATGAATATAGCAGGTTATTGGATGGTAGATAGAATAGACACAATTAATAGGATAGACTATCATGTATGAAGCAAGTTCCTTTAGGACTAGTGCCTTTCAACTGTATCATAAGCAAAGTTGCTAACTTGTAATTTATCCAATGTATTGCAAATAAAAAACTTGCTTTAATTAACTTTTCACATATGAATAGCAGAGTAGTAATAGACAAATTGATAAGGATTATTTATGCTGATAGTTTGATTGTATATACACTAATGCAAAGCATTTAGAACAAAATCTTAATTTGTGATCAGTGAATTTTTAATAAAAATCTAGGTTTTTCTTATTTTGCAACTATCCCTGGATCTTTAGACCCTTAGCGTACCTATTCACACTAATTTTAGACTATTATTTCATCTGCAGATCAAAGAAGAATGGAAAACTGTATAAGTAGAAGATGGGTGTAAAGAATACATAGAAGCATTTATTTTATCCAATTTACCACTATGGTTAGTAAACTTTCAAGCATCACTATAGCCAGTAAACCTTTGACCAGTATTTCAGAAATTCAAACAGATACTTCTGAGTCTTCCCAACTCAAAATACTTGCATTAAATCCTTGATTTTCTAAATAAATGCAAAGTAAAAACTTTTGATCAGAAGTTAGATTATTACATTAAGAGTTTGATGAACCTTTTTAATTCTAAAACAGGTTTCAGGTGCAAAAGAGCGCAGATATTATTGATAATTATAAAAAAACAAGTATAAATAGATTCTTTTGTTGTTAATTTAGTTGCGTAGTAACAGCATTCTAGGTCATATTACTACGAAGTACAGATGACCTTTTAGAATGTCTGTTATTTGTATATATAAATTCTTTTGTTATTAATTTAGTTGCGTAGCAACGGCCTTCTAGGTCATACTGCTATAAAATACAGATGGTCTTCTATTATTTAAGATTTTGCCAAAACTCTGATAGCCTTTTAGGTTGATTATTAATCAGAAGGGAATTTCACTAAATAGCTAAAATATCCATTTTAAGACACTTAATAAGATTATTATTTAGCAAAAGCAATGGATAATAAATGATCATATAGACAGATTCATTGCCATCAACTGACATTTATAGACAGGACTATAAATACTATAAATAATAGAATTATATCCAATAGAACTTTTATTGCTGAATCTTCAAAAAAGAGAAATCAGAAAAAGGTATCGATGTGTATTTTTTTTATTTAGTTGAGAAGCAATAGAGCTAATTATTTTATTATTTTAATTCTTTAGGAAGATGAAGAATAAAAACAAATAAAGTGAGTTTGATTTTATGAAGAGAAACCTCCATCAAAAAAGAAATTTAAATAAAGTAAAAGAGTCAGCATATAACTTGATTTTTAGTTAAAAAACATCTTTCACAAAAGGTAAATCAAATTATTTTTTTTATAGGATAATACACTACCTGATAGTAGTAAAATTACAAAGCCATTTTCTTTAAATTATGTACAAATAGATGAAGGTGATAAAACTAATAATGAGATTCCTTCAAATGAAGCAAATGATTATAATGATGAAAATGAAGAAACTTTGCCTCTAGAAGACTCACTTGCTTTTGCTTAAAAGTTTGGACTTTATCTTTGAGAAAGAATGTTAGTAACATCTACTTCAAAAAAATATCTAAAATTAACGTACAATAAAAAATAAGAAAAGATTTATGGCAATTGAAAGATTATATTGTGATATGATACCTCAAGAATAATTGATTTATCTGCTCACATGAAAAAATAGTTTTGCAAAAATAATAAAGTTTATTAAGAAAGATTATAAATCTATGTTATGAATTCCTAAAATGATAGATGAGAAGAATTCATTTATTTTAAAAGTCAAGAATATATAAGTTTTATTTTTCTTAAATTATCTTATTTGTTTATATGGATTCATATACTTATGAATTTATTATTCTATGTGGATGATATATAAAGAATACATAAGCTAGGCATATTATACATGAAGTCGAAATTAAAGACCAAAAGTAGAAATATTTCGACTTGGGAAGGTCAAAAGTCGAAATTAAAGTCGAAATGGTCGAAATTACATCATAGTCATGTG
>QZLH01000072.1:131467-142351 GCA_003833135.1 Oehlia diaphana | reverse complement strand
AGTTGCAGCGGGCTGATGGGACCGATGGGGCCGATGGGATATAAATCCTAATTTCAGCCGGAATTAAATGATCTACACATAAATTCCTTTTTTGGAATATCGTGTAACCCAAAATTTTAATTTTCGTAAAAAATAAAATTGCCTTTTTTGGAATTTTGTGTAACATACATATTAATAGACCTTTAATTCCAGCCGGAATTAAATGATCTGCATGAAAATTGCCTTTTTTGGAAATTTGTGTAACTCAAATTTTCAATTTTCGTGGATAATAAAATTTCCTTTTTGGAATTTTGCGTAATGTCACATGATATTGCAGCGTCAATCGGCCCCATTGGCCCGCCACAGCGTGGTTCAGCTTGAGTTTTCAAGTCGATTCGGTTCGGCTTGGTTCGGCTTAACTTTTTATCAGAACCGGGCCGATAACAACACTAAGTAATTTATCAAACTACTTAAAATAATTGTTAAAAATATGTTTCATTTCATCTATTTAAATTTGTAAATTATAGTCATCATTCTGAAGTTTTTTCAAATGATTTTTGATACCTAAAAAGAGCCACTTTACTTCATCAATTGTTGAATAACTGGATGCAGAAATGACTTTAGTTATTAACACAAATGGTGTCAACAATTCTAATAAATCATTAAGAACTTCCTATTCTTCGTCAGTTGGCCAGTTATTTGTTAATGTTTGGAGATTTGAAACTAGATGTGCTAATTGTGGCTTAATTTTTAACGCTCATTCAATCATATAAAATGTATAATTCCAATGTGTAGTAATATCAGAAAGTGGTGCTTTAAAATTAATACTATCAATTCTAAAATATTCTTTTAATTTGTCCATTTGTTTAGGAGAATTCCTAACTAATACATTAATAAAATATTGTAATTTTTTGACAGATTGAGATATGATATTTGTTTTAAATGCTACACTTACAACTAAATTCAATATATAAGCTGCACAGCGATAATATTTAAAAGCAAGCAATTCAAGACTTTCTCCAATTTGATGTGTTACTGATATCATTTTTGTTTCATTATCACTAGTGATTCCAATTAATTGATTTGCTATTTGAAATTTTTTTGCAATTTCTAAGATTGCATTTTTAATCGCAGCTGCATTGTGTGATGAAAAAATATATAAAACATTTAAAACAAAATACTCAAATTGCCAATTATCATTAATAAAATAGTTACAGCTAGAATATCCAAAGCATTAATAGAAGTTCACATATCCATTATAAGTGAAACTTTAGATGTTAATAGCTGAAGATAATTATAAATTTTTTCTCAGGATATTTTAAATTTTGCAATTACCATATCTTTTAATGTATGCTAAGATGGTAATTTATATTGAAGTTGAACTGCTGACATAAATTTCTGAAAACTTTGGTTTTCTACAAGAGTAAATGGTTGCTGATTAATAGTAATCCAGTTAACTAAAAATACATGTTTTTCTTTTTGCTCTTCAGCTGATCAAGATTCTATATTTTCATTATATTGCTGATGCAATATTTTATATGCACTATTATATTTTACTTTTAAATAACGTTCAAGAGTAGATGTTGAATTGTTTGCTGAAAGATGATAATCTCCAATATTACAGTAAGTATATTTTATAATTTGTTTATTTTCACTTTGATTGATATTAGTTTTTTCTTTTCATGTAAAAAACTGCCATACTGCTGAGGTTATACAGACTATTTTTCTATCTGTTATAGTTTCTGTTACTTCATCAACGCTTTGTTCATCTTCAATATATTTATCATCGATAAAAATATCAGAAAAACTTCCTCCTCATCTTCATTCACAATTTCTATTAATAAAGAATCAGTCATAATTATTTGAAATAAATGAAATTGAACGATAAGATTGTTAGGATAAAAGGAGGCTTGGGAAAATCAATTTTTGATTTCATTAATCATCTCAAAACTGATAGATAACAAAAACCTATCAATTGTTAATTGGATAATTTTCGATTTGATTGATAAAATTATATACATTTAATAAAAATGTAAATATTCATAACCAGTATAAGAATATTATTTGAAAAATTAATTTTTCATAATTTTTTATAATTCAAAGTTTATTATAATTCATAATTATAATATGTTAACTATTCTTAACAAAAGGTTAATATAGTTAAAAAACATCCCACAAAACACCTGCTTAAATGTAATAAATAAAAAAATCAATAATTATTAAAAGAATAAAAGAATACACAAATAAAAAAATGCATATATATATATATATATATATCTACCAAAGAAAGAACTCTATCAAATATAATTGTTTTGAACAGTTTTTAACAATTTAAAAAAAGATTTCAAGAAGAAAAGAAATAGTAATTTAAAGAGAATAAATTATGAAATATCTAACAAGTTAAGGTTACTAAAGTTCAAAACTGTTTCTAAATAATAAAAAAGTGTTAATAACAGTTGTTAAAGATAAAAAAAATCACTAAAGTACCAACAAAAAATCTACTAAGCACTCAAGTCAAAGTATTTCCAGAGTCCTAAGCCATTTTAAAAAAAGATGGATTTAATAGTGATTGTTATAGAAATAAAAAAAAATAAAAAGTACATATAAAATCAAATTATAAATTATGAAATTAAAAAAAAAGTGGAAAAAAAATATTTTTAAGGAAGACCTACTAAATTAAGACTAAACCATTCCTTAAAAAAAAGAAAATGTTATGTAAAAAAAAAAAAATAACTTTGTAAGGACGGTCTCTGGTTCAGTTCTGCTACACTACAAATGAGTAAGGCCTATAGTCCAGTTCATATAAAGACTAGGACTGGTTTAAACCAGACCAAGTAGGACTGAGTAGGACCATTGACCATCTTTATATATACGTATTCTGACATATTAGCATCTATTAAAGGATTTATTAGTATCTGATTATAGGTATATTATTATATTATTAATTACAGAGAATAATTATAAATTATAATCAAAAGTATTCTTACAAAGCTATATATACTTGTTGAATTCATCTTAAAGTCCAATCTCTTGCAAATAAATAATTATTTTTAAATGGATTTTAACCAATAGCAGTCTCAACTTTGTTTAAATTAATGTAACATCTGATAGTATTTTGTAAAATTACATTTTTATATCTCTTTAAAAGTAATTGGAGATTACTCTCAATTGGTAGAAGGAAATTTACAATCTCCTTCTCTATCTAGAACATATAATTCACTGTTAGTAATTAAGGTTAAAAGAAATTAAAATCAGCAGAAAATATCACCTTTATTTATTTTGATTCCATTACTATCCATTTCTTATTAGTTTAACTGGATCATTGAGGTGTATGATCTTGCGATTCATTTTTCAATGCTAAGAAGTCTTTTAATAGTCAGATTCAAAGTCTTTAATACAAAAAAAAATTTGTTATTATGAACAGCAATAAAGTGTAAAAGAATAAAGATATCAAACTTCAATAGACAACTCTTGAAGATATGAATTTTTTATATCTTTTTCAAGATCAAATAGGTTTACGTTAGTTTTATCTTTATTTTGAATCTGCACAAATGGGACATTTTAAAAAAGTTCATCTAATAGCACTATTATCATCCATATTATCAAATGATTGTTACTTATGTTAAATTTTGCAAATATCATTATACACAGGAAAATAATGCTCAATTTTGGTACATTTTATCTAAATATTGAAATACAAGATAATAAGTTTCTGCTAGTTTACAAGAAGATCAAATAAAACCAATGTTTGTAAATAAATCATGATGTTACATTTTATAGATTGTGATGATCTCACTTTTTTAATTAAGTTGAAGTTCTTTTCCATTTTTTTTTATCTTAATAGTATTTTTCTAAAGTTGTATGATGATTGTTAATATTTTATATTGAATAAAATAAGTTTTTAATTAAATTGTTGAGTTGACTTATAATCTTTATCTAATTGACAAAAATATTAATTTATTCTTTATCAAACAGATTTTTAAACTAGAAGCCTACCTGAAAATTATTAATATTCATGCTAGCATAACTCAAATTTTTATAAAATTATTGTATAATGCAATCCAATCCTTAAAAATTAAATTTAAATTATTATACTTAAGCAAAAAAACTAGCTCTTATTTCATTAAATCCAATAAGTTACCTTCCATCTAACTAGTAAGAATAGTCCATTTTGGCAAAATTTTAAATTGCCAAATGTTGGACGAAATTTGGTTTAATCTTAATTAATTAGTACCAAAAAATTGGCAATTAATTTTATAGGTGATTTGCATTATAATGCCTATTATACAAGTCAAAAAGTGAAAAATCAGGCATCAATCAGTTACCAATCGGGTACCAATCAGGTAGCTGATTGGTAACTGATTGGTGACTGATTAATGTCTGATTTTTCACTTTTTGACCTGTGCCACTCACAATTAGAAATTGGTAAAGTTTTGGAATTAGTTAAAAAAATCAGCTGTACATATTAATAAAATTTGAACTTGCCATGCAAACGAAATTCGTTATAAACAATCAACTATTTGTCTAAAAATTAATATTGATTTAAATTGCTAATTTGCAAAAATAAATAAGACCAACTATAAAAATTTTAACAATATTTAGCAAATTTAAGTTTAAAAATAGTAAAATTTTCTTACAAAAATAATACTAAAATAATATGAAAATAATAAAAATTTTCTACAAAAATAATACAAAAATGATAAAAATTTCTTACAAAAATAATACAAAAATAATAAAAAATAATAAAAATTTTCTATGAAAATAATATAAAAATAATAAAAAATAATAAAAATTTCTTACAAAAATAATACAAAAATGATAAAAATTTCTTATAAAAATAATACGAAAATAATAAAAAAAATTAGTATAATAAAAAAAATAAGAATTAAAGTACAAATTTGTACCATTTATCTGTTTCATCTTCTATTTCTAGCAATTCTTCCATTCCCGTTAATTCTGATTCTTCTATTTCTATTGATTCTGATTCTTCCATTTCCATTAATTTTAAATCTTCTATTACTGCTATTTTATTTATCTCTGCTAATACTTTCACATTTTCTGCCATTATTAGATTCTCTTCTGTCTGAATTAACATCTTTAACTCAAAAAAATCTGTATCTGCCAGCATATTTTGTTTTACATAAATTCAATTGGAACACTTTGTAAATGGTGAAAGATAATATTATACAGTCAACTCTCTATAAATGCATCCTCTTAGGACCAGATATAAGAGTGCATTTAAAGAAGGTGTGTATTTATAAAATATATATAAATCTAAATGATATTAATCTAAAATTAAGGTAATACAAAATTTTATAAGTAAATTATATAAAATTTTTTTATAAAGGGTGCATTTACAGAATATATATATATATAAAAACTGTGTATTTAGCATTAAAACTCAAGTCAGGACGAGTTAAAAGATGCATTTATAGAGGATGTGCATTTATAGAGGGTGCATTTATAGAAAGTTGGCTATATATCTTATTGATAGTATAATTTCACGTTTGTATCAATTATGCATATTGAAGAAAGAAAGCATGTTATTCCAAAACATTTTATAATAAATTTATTAACTATTATTAGAAAAAATTAATTCTATTACAAAAAAATAAAACAAATAAAAAAAATAAAAAATGCGACAAATAAATTATCAAACTTCTTTAGATCTCCAAAATGGATTATAAATATTGATTTGTTTTTTACCATCTAGTTGTTCTTTATTTGATTTAGAATACTCTGAAAAGTGAGTTCAGTTATCACTTAAAATATTCAAAAGTTCTTTTCGATCATAATTTTCCAGTTTTTCATTATTTCTATTAAAAAGCAATTTTGCATTTTTAACTCTACATGCCTTTTTCTATATTTAAAGTTTTGACAAATGATGATTATTTTCAATTATTTTTATCTAAAATGCCATATTATTTATATAATAAATGTATTCTACAATGTTTATGTAAAGTGAAAAGCTAAAATTTGACTTATCTATATCATAAAATATACCTTAACTTCATCACTTCAATTAGTTAAAGTAGTGTTGAAATATAACTTGTCAAAGAATTTTATCATTTGACTTACTAGTAAACTTTTTATCATATTTTAATTTTAGTTCAATCAGAAAAGTTTTTAGAATCATTTTCATCTCAGCCTAAATTGTACAAAATATTAGTTTAGCGAGTGTTAAAGTATATATTGAAAGAAGATTTTTGGATGAACCCTAACTTCTTTTTCATCTACTTCCATTTTATCTTCAGAATCATATACCAGATTTTTTTCTTTTTTACGCTTTGTTAGTCATTGATCCTCTTCAAATTTGATATTTTAAAAATCAGATGATGTCAGTGACACAAACTGTAATAAAAATTATTAAAATAATTTATTTAATAATAATCAAAAAACTAATACTTTTAATAAATCAATCTAATTAGATTGGTAATACAGTATAACTTAAATTAATTGTAAAAAAAAACTATTTTTATAAATATTTTGTGATTTAGCAGTCCAATTTTAATAAATATTCTTTTATTTTGATCAGGTTAATATGATTTACAAAATAAAAAAAAATTAAAATCCGATCATTAGATTACAAAATAATATTTTTCAGATTTAGTTCAAATCAAATCAGATTCAAATTAAATTGCTAAAATAGGATTTTAAATAATATATAAATATATTAGTTTCAAAGTTGCTTAGCAGTATTATAAAATTTAATCAAATTGAATTATTTAATTACTCAGACAAGAGATTGCATAACAGAATTAAAAAAATATAATATTTTATATTTTTACTACTAATGATTTTTATTTTAAATTTAACAATTTTGTATAAATATATAAATAAAAATTTTTTTTTTTTACCTGAAACTTTTTTTTTAAGTATATAAATATTTTATTAAAAATGAATTTATTTCTCAGCCCAAATGAGTAATATTATTACTCATCCCTATCATGTGATAAATATTTTTGGTTAGCTTATTTTTAATTGGCTAATTTTTTTAACTTTAAAACTTTTTGATAATGCAGTATAATATATAATTTATTTGTAATTTTATTCTTTTGAAAGTTATTATTATTAATAGAAGAATAAAATACAAATGTTCAAAATTAAATTTATATAATTAGTATTAATAATAATGAAAAAATATGGAAATAAAAAGATAAAGTGATATATAAATATAATTTAATAGCAATATTTATTTGATACATAAAGTAATCTAAAAGCCAGAGAAATAGAAATCAACCCAATCAAAGATTAATAATATATCCAAAAATGATAAATCAAGAATAATACAAGAAATATTAATTAAATTCGTCTCACTGAGACGCATCGAATGGTAGTGTAAATAAGATAAATGATGATGCCAATATTGAAGAAGTAAAGATAATGAAGAATAATAAAAGCAAAGAAAAAGAAACAAAAATGAAAGGCAAGAGAGCAAAGTTAGAGGAAAAATAAGAAAAAAGGAATAAAAATAAGAACAAAAGGAAGAAAATAGAAGAGAATATGAAAGGGAAAAGAACGAAAATGAAAACAAAGGGAAAGAAAGAGAATTAAGAAGAGAAAATGAAATAGAAATGAAACAAACAAAATGAAAATAAAATGATAAAAAGATCATAAAAGGAAAAGAAAATGAAAAATTGTTAGTAATGAAGATGAGCAAATAATAACCAAAAATTAAAAACAACAGAAATAAAACTACTTACTCAAAGAGAATCAGAAATTTAAAAAAAAGAAAAATTTGGAAACCACTAAAATCTAAATAAAGAAAAAATTTAAAAGTCTAAAACCTGAAAAAATGAAAGGAAAAGATTAAGATCAAATATAAACAATAAAAATAAAACCTAAAAATAAAAAGAATCGAAAAGTAGTAAATAATAAAAAAAAAAGAATATATCTTGATTATGAAACTAAAAAGACCTATTTCTTTCTTATTTCTTTAGGTTTTGGTAAATCTCCAAGATTTCAGATGAGTATATTTTTTCATTTTCATTTTTCGTTTATAATTTATTTTACTAACTGGTTGTTTTTTTATTTTTATTTTTCTTTTAGCCAAGTTTTAAGGACCTAAAGGGAAGAAGAAAATAAAAGGAAAAATGAAAATAAAGGGAACAAAGATAAAAATGAAAGGGAAAACAAAATGAAAAAATATAAATGAAAATGAAAGGAAAAATAAAAAAAGGATATAAAATAAAAAAGAAAAATAAAACAAATAGGGATAAAGACAAAAACGAAAGGAAAATGAATGTAAAGTGGACAATAATAAAAAAAAAATCTTATAAAAAGAAATAAAACAAAGTTAGTAAAAATGAAGCAAAAGTAAAAAAAAAAAAAAAATTAAAGAAACGATAAAAATATACCTTTAAGTGCAAAATTAAAAAAGCTTGAAACCTAAAAGAAAGAAAAATGTGATTCATATGTATATTTTTGACGTGAAACTAAACAAATAACTGATTGACTGGCATAATGTAATTGTAAAGCTTTATCAGCTAATTAAAATTTATTACATAATAGGAGGTAAGAAATCACCTGGGTGAGGAATAAATTTTCTCTTTTATTAAAATTTGTTAATAGTATCTTTTATTAACTTTATTAAATTTAATATACTATTTTTAATGTAAAATAACTGTATTGTATATATTTATTTTATTAAATAAAGACCAATAAATATGTTTATTTTAAAACATAATTTTACTTTGATCATATAAAATTATTTTTTATATTTAAGCAAAGTATTTAACAAGTTGAATCTATTTGTATTTCAATTTTTATGAGCGTAAATATACTTCATATGAAGAAAAGTACATTTTAATTATACTAACTTTTAAATTTTTTATTTTTCTGTTTTTTAACTTTAGAGCATAATTATACTATTTTAGTCAAATGTAATCAACTTTCTAAATTAATTGAAAATTATTCAGCAAAATTGAAACTACTTATATATTAATTTTTATAAGTGTAAGTATAATATTTGTGAAGAATGTTACATTTTTCATAATGGTACTAACTTCTGAATTTTTTTCATTTATAATTTTAAAGTGTAATTATACTATTTTAGTCAAATTAAATTGATTTTCTTTATTAATTGAAGATTGTTTAGCAAGATTAAAACTACTTACATAGTAATTTTCATAAGTGTAATTATGGTATTTGTAAAGAATATTATATTTTTTATAATAGTATTAACTTTAAATTTTTTTTTTTTTGTTTGCTAACTTTCTTTATTAATTGAATATTATTAGTTTATCCTTACAACATATTGTTTATTATAAACCATATTTAAAATTATATTTAAATAAAATATTTTAATAAATATGATATATAAATAAATTTTTTAATGTTTTTATTATAATATAAAAGATTACAAAATAAATTGCGTAGTGGTATAAATAATTTTAATATTATAATAAGAGTTTTGCTTAGCAAGAATGAATATAATTTGCTTATTGATTTTAGCAAATTTTGAAAATTTTAACTAACTCATAGTATATATATTATTCAGGATTCTCAATAAAATTATTATTTCCTTTTTAATAATATTTGAATATTTTAAATTAAATTTACCAATATTTTATAAATGTAATTTAATTTTTTATTATATTTTTTGATTTGAAATAAATAATTATACTAATAAAATAATAAAATGTCAAAATATAACTTTAGATCTTAGACTTATCATATAATTTATATAATATAAATTAATTTTTTTTAGATATATAACATGCATTTTATTATATGAATAATTTTTTGTAATACACTGTATATTATGATTTATTTTCAGAAAAAAAGTTCTATTATAAAACTAGTTTCAGTTTTGTTATATCAAATTTTACTGTATATATATTTTTTATATTTAAGTATAAAAGCAAGCAAAAAATCAAAAGATTTAAAATACTAAATTTATTTATTTATTTATAAATTTTTAATAATTAATATTTATTTAAATAATATTTTATAAATAAAATTATATTAATTAATAATTAGATTTAAAATCCTGAAACTATTCCAATAGGCCAAAATTCTAAATCTTAAAATCTTAAATATAAAATCTTAATAGGCCTAAAATCCTAATAGATAAATATCCTGATAGATTAAAATCTTATAAAACAACTTTCAAGTAGTATTAAAGCTTAATATAAATTAATTTTTCAGGATTCTGTGTCTGTTAGGATTTTGACCTGTTGGAATTTAGATTTCAGGATTTTGAGTTTTAGGATTTTATATTATATCTATTTAATACTAAAAAAAAATGGAAAATAAGTAAGAATGAATTTGTAATACTTTAATTTTTACCAATTTTACAGGTTTAGTAAAAAAAAAAAGTTTTTTTATAAATACTGCTTTACAAAAACTTAACATTTTTAATTAATATAGAATCGATATCATTAAGTTTATCTTAACGGTATCATTTTGATATTATTTTGATATCATTTTAATATCGATATAATATCGATATAATATTGAAATAAAGTATTATCATTTTGATATTATATCGATATTAAATTAATATTGAAATGATATCAAAATGATAATTAAAATGATATTGAAATGATATCTTTAAATTAAACTTAAATATGTTGTTTCAATATCATTTCTATTATCATTTTAATATTATTTCAATATTAATTTAATATCAATATGATATTGAAATGATAATACTTTATTTCAATATTATATCGATGTTATACATCAGGAAATTTTTTTAGGCGTAATTTAGTGTAATCTTTCGGAGATGGTGTAAAATTTCGAAATATTACACTAAAAACGTAATATTACAGAAGTTTACGCTCTTAAATTTAAATAATTATAGTAATTTAATAATAACTCGCTATCTACTGATCCAATCAAGACGATCTATAGCTCATTGGAATCAGCTCATCAAGACGAATCGAATGGTAGTAAAATCGC
>QZLH01000072.1:110419-130652 GCA_003833135.1 Oehlia diaphana | reverse complement strand
ATTATTTAAATTTAAGAGCGTAAACTTCTGTAATATTACGTTTTTAGTGTAATATTTCGAAATTTTACACCACCTCCGAAAGATTACACTAAATTACGCCTAAAAAAATTTCCTGATGTATCGATATCAAAATGATATTGAAATGATATTAAAATGATATCGCTTAAAATTTAAAGTTTTTGTAAAGTGTATATAAAAAAGAAATTAAAATAAATTGAATTTATTTATCAATTTATATATTTCTTCTTTTTTTTTAAAAAAAATGATCCATATATGCTTTATTGATATTAAGTTTATATATATACAAACAAATTATTATAAATTATATCTATCCAGTAAAATGCAATTATCAAAATAATCAATTTATATATATCTATTAAAAATTCATTATGATTTATTTTTAATACAAATTTTATTTTCTTTATTAATTAAGCAATGTAAATATAATTTCAAAATAATTATTGATAAATTGAAAATACTAGTGTATAGCACTACATATTATACATATTGCCCAAATTATTTAGGATGTATATGTCATAATTATAATTTGGAATGTCATAATTCATTCAGTTTATATATAATTTACTATGTAAAGTGCTAAAATAATTTGGGATGCTATAATTGAATTTGGGATTTTACTTATAATTATGGCAGCCAAAATAATTTGGGTGGCATGTATACTGCATACAGTACCCCTGGTACTATTATTTAGATTGAATAGTACCTGAGGAGGTACTATAGAAGGAGCTGAGGAGAGAGATACTATAAAAAGAAGGTATATCGGAAGGGAGGTACTAATCATATGATAATAAAATTAAATAATCAACAAAATGTAAAATGTAAAAAATTCTGATAATTTCAAATTATCATATGAATCACATTAATATGTAGGATTAATAATAGGTGGCTTTGATTATGTAATGATACTACTAGTTGATAATTCGTTAATAATTAGCTATGATTTTATTACAGTTAAATAAATTAAATAAAGTACAGTCAACCCTTGTTATAGCAAACCTTAGGGTCCAGACCTCAACTTCGCTATAGGGCTATAGTGAAGATTTTAAAAGATTTGATTGGTTAATTCATTATAGCAAGGGGAATTTATTATAGTTGTCTGAAAAATTCACTATATCAAGGGTTTGCTATATCAAGGTTTGACTGTATATGTTCAGTAAATAGATTTTAATTAGTACTACTTTCAAGTTAGAATATAATTAGTATTCAGGATACTATTCAAAATCAAATTTTGATTAGTACCAGCCTACCAGGATATTTTTCAAAAATAATTGAATGTGAATTTAAATAATACTCTGAAGGGGATACTATTATAAGATGGTACTATATGTAGCGCTATATGGTATAGGTTAGAATTATATATTTTATAATTCTGTTCATAATCATGTTTTTCATCCCCTATAAAAAAAATTTGTCTGTTATTTCTGTAAAAACTCTGTAAAAATAAGCCTTTTATAGATCCATTCACAGAAAATGTAAATAATTTAATAAATTCTGTGATATAAGGTTATTAATTCCAGAAATATGAGCCTTTTATGGAAAAAAGATGGAATATAAAAAATGGATTGACTTTTTTTACAGGGATCCTTTTTTAAAATAATTTTATAATAAATAAATTAGTAATTATTTATAATCTATAAAAAATATGAATCATTATACTTATCCATTCAATTAAAAAAAAATTATTTATTTAGAGTTTAAAAAAGCATTTTAATATACTTAATATACTTAATAAAATTATTATTGGAAAAAAGGTGATATATAATAGTGTTGGTTTCTGTAAATAATTGTAAGTCCAAAAGTCAAGTAAATATAATGGTTGTAAATCAGAATTACCATCTTTTGGCTAACCACAATAGTGTAGTATTTACAGTCAATTTACAGTTTACATTTATAATATTACAACTGCTAAAGGTTGTAATTTGATAAAATAATCGTTACTTATGGTAACCAACCTTTAATTATATATAACATATTTGACAAGTTATTTCTAATGTTTAATCTTATCAATTTCAGTTAATTTTAATAATACTTCTAAGATATTTGCATATAAGATAATGAAAGATTATAGATATACAGTAAACAGACAGATACCAGCATATGATACAGCAATGTAGGGCATTGTTTATATTTTTGAATAATTGTATTATTGAACAAAAATATTCTTCCATTATATTATCAGTTATGAAATGCATAATCTTATTTACTTGAATCAGTTTTCGATATTTTTGACGCATTACATAAAATATTACTAGGGAGTAGATTAAAAATGCATGATCTTACATTGCAGCTATTGGACGGCTAAAGTATCATCCGAACTGCAAAGGTTCCATCGAAATTCCCCGATTACGGCATTTCAGCTAATTCCGTAACCTTAATAAAGTGCCGTAAAATCGTAAATGCCACAATACCGTAAATACTAAATAACCGATAAGATTTTTTTTTCCTAAAAAAAATAATTTAATAACGTTCATGATGCACAACATTTCTAGGGGCAGTTTTTGCGGAATTAAGAAACGATATTAGATTCATTTCTTTATCTTTCTTTAGATCTTTACGACACTGCATTACGGCATTTTCACGATCCACGACATTTTATTACGGGTTACAGCATTGTAAAAATAATCCGACGTATAGGACGTATAGGGTTTCGGTATACAATGTTTACAATGTTGTAACGCATATTGCAACTAATACACAAGGATAATTTCTTTTAATCATACAGTATATTAAAAAATGTTGTCGTTATAACATACGTTGTGGCATTGCGCAACCCAACTCTACATTGGACCCCTTATTTAATAAATTAATATTTTATTTCAAGTAGCAAACCAATAACATTATTATCAACAATAAATCGTTCGTATTTTAGTATTACCCTATAAAAAAAAAAAATTCTGGAAAAAACTTTGATAAATGATCATTTTTCTAGTTTTTTATTCCGAAGAAACTCAGATTCGTGATCATTTTACTGATAAATTTTTTTATAGAGTTAATAAAATAGATCAATAAAAAAAAAATAAATTTATTTAAATACCGACAATACCGATAATACCGACACTTATTATAGAGTATTGTTTTTTATGCATATTAAAAATTGGTACTAATTTACCACTGCATAAACTATGTTATGTATGCCAGATTGTTATATCATTAGTTTAATTAATATTAACGACTAAAAAAGATCAGCTCGGATTAAAATTTCTAGTATCACATGATTATTATTGGATGATTTTTTAATTTTCATGCAGTGACATATATAACTAATATCCTTTAACATTGAAAAGGTATATACTATAAATGTTAAGATTGTATTGAATATTAATGTTAACCAAACGCCATCGACCGACAAAAAAAAGATCAGCTCGGTTTATTAATTCAGCCTGGCACCTAATATCTAGTAGACAAAATTAAATGATATGTACTTTATTTTATGAATGATTTGATTTTCATGCAGAGACATGCAGGACTAATATCATATCGGGTTCAACTTTATTTTTACCGTAGATAAACAAATGATTGTACAATAAATAATATTTAATGACATGACAAATAAGGGAAAAGAAATTTTTTGTATAAAAAAAAATCACCTTTTTTTTTATCATATTAAGTCATGAATGATTATATGTTATTAAAAAAAGTTAATTGCAGCATCAAAAAGGTTAACTTATTTTGCTGTAAATTTCAAGACTTTGTAAATGCCAAGATTTGTATTGAATAAGTTTATGCGTTTGGTAAATCAGATTATTAATTCAGCCTGGAATTAAATCTCTAGCAAAATTATTATACATGATTCTTATTTGATGATGATTTTACATACAGAACTAATCTAACCAATATCCTTAACATTGCAACATTGCAGTATCAAAAAGGGCTCAACTTTATTATATTTTATTTTTGTCGTAGAAGTCAAATATTGATAATAATAAACAATTGATTGTTACAATAATATTTAAAAATATTGTTTTAAATACGGACTTTCGGGAATTAGGAACTAAAAATAAATCAGAATGAAAGTAAAAAAAAAAGGTAATGAATGACAAATTCAGGAAATTCAAAATGAAAAAAAAAAAATTTTGTAAAAAAAAATATTTTTTTTTTTTCATCACATGAATGATTATTTGTTATCAAAAAAAGTTCATTTACGGCATCAAAAAGGGTTCAACCTTATTTTACTATGATAAATGTTCAAGACTTGTATTGAATATTAACCAAACGTATCGACCAAAAAAATGATTAGTTCGGATTTTTAATTCAGCCTGGCATTAATCAATTTCTTGATTTCTAGTAGACTACACATGATGATTCATGCAGGGACATATATAACTAAATAATAAATATCCTCAACATTGCAACATCAGAAGAGGGCTCAACTTTATTATATTTTATTTTCGTCGTAAATATCAAATATTGATAATAATAAACAAGTTATTGTACAATAATATTTAAAAACACTGATTAAAATACGGACTTTCAAGTATTGATAACAAGTGACTGAATAATAATATATAAAAACACTGATTAAAATACGGACTTTCAAATATTGATAATGATAAACAAGTGATTGAACAATAATATTTAAAAACATTGATTAAAATACGGACTTTCGGAATTAGGAACTAAAAAATATAATCAGAATGAAAGTAAAAAAGGATAATGCTTGACAAATTCAGGAAATTCAATGTAATAATTAATTTTTTTTTTTTTGTCACATGAATGATTAATTATTATCAAAAAAAAAAAAAAGTTCATTTGCAGCATCAAAAAGAGGTTAACTTTATTTTATTGTAATAATTGTCTCCAAGACTTGTATTGAATACTTACCGACCGACAAAAAAAAAAGATCGGCTTGAATTTATTAATTCAGCCTGGAATTCTTAATTTCTAGTAAGCAAAATTCTAATTGTACTGTACACATGATTCTGATTTTCATGTAGGTCATATATAACTAGTAATATACTTAACTTTATAGGGTTCATAACATATTTATTTTTATTAATGATAAACAAGTGATCGTACAATAATATTTAAAACGCCGTTTTTATCATATGGACTTTTCGGGATTATGGGCTAAAAATAAACTAGAATGAAAGAAGAAAAAAGGTAATGCCTAACAAATTCAGGAAAATCAAGGGGAATTAATAAAAATTTTTTTGTAAAAATTAAATTTTTTTTTTTCGTCACATGAATGATTATTTGTTATCAATCAAAAAAAAGTTCATTTACAGCATCAAAAAGGGTTTAACTTTATTTTATTGTAATAAAATGTCCAAAGATCGGCTTGAAATATTAATTCAGCCTGGCATTAATTAACTTTATTTCTTAACATGATTCTGATTTTCATATATGTAATATCCTTAACTTTATAGGGTTCATAACATATTTATTTTTATTAATGATAAACAAGTGATCGTACAATAATATTTAAAACGCCGTTTTTATCATATGGACTTTTCGGGATTATGGACTAAAAATAAACTAGAATGAAAGAAGAAAAAGTTAATTCCTAACAAATTCAGGAAAATCAAGGGGAATTAAATTTTTTTTTTTCGTCATATGAATGATTATTTGTTATCAAAAAAAAAAATTCATTGCGGCATCAAAAATGTTTTCAACTTTATTTTACTGTAATAAATGTTCAAGAATAATATTTACCAAAACGCATCAACCGACAAAAGAAAGGATCAGCTGGCATTAAAGGTAAAATTCTAATTGTACACATGATTCTTATTTATTTGATTTTCATGCAGCATCAGAAAAGGGTTCAAAAGGGTTCATAATAAATTTATTTTTACCGTAACTGTCAAATATTGATATAATAATGATAAACAAATAATACAAAACACAATTTGGACTTGTCGGGATTAGGAACTAAAAATAAATTAGAATGAAAGTAAAAAAAGGGCAATTGCTTGACAAATTCAGAAAATTCAAGGGGAATTTTAAAAATAAAAAATTAAATTTTTTTTTTTTTTTTTTTTTGTCACATGAATGATTATTTGTTATCAAAAAAAGAAGTTCATTGCAAAGCATCAACAAATGTTCAAGACTTTGTATTTAATATTTACCAAAAAACGCATCGACCGACGGACAAAAGAAAAGATCAGCTAATTTAGCCTGACATTAATTAATTTCTTAATTCTTAGTAGGGAAATTCACATGATTCTTATTTATTTGGTCATGGTTTATGTTAAATTTTGATAATAATAAACAAGTGATCGTACAATAATATTTAAAACGCCGGTTTATCATGCGGGCTTTTCGGGATTAAAGAACTAAAAATAAATGAGAATGAAAGAAAAAGAAGGTAATGCATGACAAATTCAAGGGAATATTAAAATTTTGTAAAAATAATTTCTTTTTTGTCACATGAATAATTACTTTGTTATTAAAAACAAAAGTTTTTTTATTGTGTATATAGTTTAATTATAATAAACACAATTGTTTCGTAAGTTGTACTGCTTGTGAGCTTAACTCAAAAAAATTCTTTAATATTTTTTTTTTTTAGTTACACTTGATACGAAATTGTTAAAAAAAATTTCTGGTATGGGAAAATAAAGCCAATAAAAAATATTAAAAAAAACATTTACTGCCAAGAATTTTTCAATAAATTTTGCCGACAGAAACACAGAAACACATGATAAGGAATTGGTTAAATTTTAATACCGATTGGTAAACACGTGGTTTGGCCTAAAATCTATTTTTCTTTGATAATCTAAAGGTTATCAATTCCAGTTTTTTTTACTTCTATACCATGTAAAAAGGGGAAATGTAACAATTTATTTATAAACTAATATATGTCGTTTAACAGGTTTTAAACAAAGTTACAACATGCAAAAAAGAACTTTAAAAATCGATAATATCGATCAAATTATATTCCGAAGAAACTAATGATAAAAAAAAAAACGATATAATCAATGCATATCTGATATCATGCAAAATTTGTCACAAAATAAATCATCACCTTAAAATGATTATTTTTAATTTCGGTAAATTATCTTTTTTTAAAATTTCCTAAAATTTCCTAAAATCTGATAAAAAACAGTCAATATCTTCAATATCTTTTTAATAACTTATTAATAATGCACACAATGTAATACCAATCTATTGAAACACATAATTTTTTATAGGATCTGTTTCAATTTTTTTAAACAAAAATAAAAAGAAATCCATTTAAAGAAAAAAAAACTATTTTTTTATTTTCCCGATTCGTTTGAGATTTAAATTTAGCGAATGAACATTTTTTGAAATTTTTTTAAAATAGAAGATTCGAAGGAGAAATATTCAGATTAAATTAACAACAAAACGGGCCTTATTTTTATCATCGGCGGAATTATTAAGCTTATAATGTATTAGTAAGTAATGTGGGTATGGTTTGACTTTTAAGTATTAAGGTTTTGTACCAAGCCTTTTTTAACAAGGCCCATAAAAAAAGGATTATAAAAAGGTGATATTAAAATCAAATAATATTGGCCTAATCTCAATTGTTTGTTATGCACATCAAATAAGCCCATTTAAAAGGTGGACTATATAAACTAAAGATCGTGTGACATTAAAAAGGTATGACAAAACAATCAAATAGAAAAAAGGGGGGGGGGGATCGATTCCCCAAGACAATTTTATTGAGCAAATATTGCGTATATATGATATATACATACATTATATACTGTATATCTGTAAATTATATTACGTTATAAAAAAAAAAATAATATTGCTTATAAAAAAATATTAAAATATTTGAAATATTGAAACAAAATAAAGTGATAAATAAAAAAAATATAATAATAAATCACAAAAATTTTTTGTTTTAGATAAATAATTTTAGATAGGATTTAACTCCGAAATATTTCCGAAAAATTGGGCCTATTTTTTACCGTCCAAGAAAAAAAAATTTTCTTTTTTTCCTTTTGTACTTCGGCTGAATAATTTTCATCAAATAAAAATTTTACCGAATAAAAAAAAAAAAAATTTGAAACTTATTTTTATTTATTTATTTTTTTTTTTAAAAAGATTTATTATAATTAATAATCATTTTAATTTGGCTAGAACAAAGAAAATAAAGATCAACGGTTTTACAGGTTTTATAAACATTATTCTATAATGATAAATTATATTTACAATTAAATAATTGGGGACAACTTTGATAAGTTGTACTATGATAAATAAGGGAATATAATGTGACTTCCGATTCTCAGAAACGAATCTTTTAAAGTAATGATATACCAAAAACGTCATATCTACATAATTAATCTTATTATATAATAAATTTCTGATTGTAAAAATAAGAGTGATACATAAACTTGTGTTCCCATTCAATCAGTCATATGTCAGTAAATTTTGGTGATATGACTGGGGTGACATTGTTTCGATCAAGTAAAAAAAGAAGTATAATGAAAGCCATCAATCAACTAAAAAAGTTATCCATTATAATATTTATATGCAAATCCATATGCCAGAATCTTGTTTATTTTTTGATATTTTTAGAAATAAAAGATGATTGAACCATATTCTCCGATTTTAAGACAAATAAGTTTAAGGGAATTGTATTTTAATTTTGGGTCCGGATTAAAGGGAGATAGTTTATCCGAATAAAATCCCTGAATGAAAGTTTAGAAATTTCGATTAAGGAAAAATTTTTTTTTTTTTGTAGGGAAAAAAAAATGTTAATAAATATAAAATATGGCTGAAGTAATTATTAAAAATGTTAAATTCACAATTGCACGCATACTGAGGCAAGTGAATTACATTGTTACACTACATATATGGCTATTTACCGCTCGTTTAAAGTTCATTTCTACAATGAAAAAAAAAAAAATCATCTCCCAACCGAGTATTTAATAAATAATACTAACTACTTTTGTGAATAGTCCATTAATCGTTATCACTCTTAATCATCACCAGAATACAAAAATTAATTGGTTGAAAAACTGAAATATAAAAATAGATTTTATACATTTCAATTGATTTCAACTGTTATTATTCCTTTCCTTGGTATCTTGGAACAGTACAAATAAAAAAAAAAACCCTGATTTATTCAATACTTAATTCAAAATCTATTTTTGAAATAGGAACATTGTTTTTTCCTTTTGGGTTGGTAATTTTTTATATAAATTGTTCACGAATTTCTTTTAACGTAAAAAAATCAAGGAAAAAAAAAAAATTATTTAATCTGTTTTTTTTTTTCTTTTTTTCTTTTTTTTTTTAATATTTTTTTTTTAAAAAAAAATTTTTGTTCCATAAAAATATCAATATGAAAAATTATTATAGTTATTTTCTATTATTCCTCCTTATTGGAGGTTTCCTCTTATCAATTAATATTAATAATGTTTCGGCTTATCCATCTCAAAACCAAAGTAATTATCCTTCTTTTTCTTCTTTTATTTATTTATTTTTTTTAATAAATGATAGATGCTAAATCTATTGGCATATTTTCTAGGACGACAAGCACCAGCAGCAAAAGCTGCTCCTCCAAAAGAAGCTCCAAAAGATGCCGCAAAGGCACCAGCAGGAAAGGCAGCAGCACCACCACCACCACCGCCAGCAGCAGCACCAACAGGCAAAGAAGTTGGAGATGCAACTGGAGGAACTTGGACTATCCTTCCAACGTAATTACTTTATTAAACGCATTAATTATTATTATCATCATTCATTTAATAAATCCTTTTTTACTTCTTTAGACTAACGGGTGTCAACGCAATGCATATGTTTGTACCTCGTCCTGGCCAATACATTTACATTGATAAACGTAATTATTATCTATATAATTATTATATGTGTTGTCATCATGATCTACCTAATTAATCACATGATTATTCAATCTTTTTTAGTTGAAGCAAATCCATTACTTCAATCAAATGGTCAACCAGCAGCATCTGCATTATTCGACATCGATAAAAACACACTTACAGCTCTTGATCTTACATCAGACACTTTTTGTTCGGCAGGTTCTTTTATGGGAAATGGAGTTTTGGTTCACACCGGTGGTGATAATGGTAATGCTCAATTTGCAGCTGGTCAACAAACTTTACGATTTTATGATCCAATGGTTGGTAAATGGGATGAAAAGATTGGTTTGATGAAATCTAAAAGATGGTACCCAACTATGTTACCGTAAGTATAATATTTTTAAAATTAATTTTAAAGAGACCTTTATATTTTTTATTATTATATGCTAATTTTAAAATATATATTTTATTTAAATAGATTGGTTGATGGTAGGGTAGTCATTATGGGAGGTTCTACTGGCGGTACAGGTCTCAATAGAGCCGAGATTGATAATCCAACTTATAATATATGGCCACCATCATCTGCTGATGGAACACCAGATGCAGATAGACCAATGCAATTCCTTACTGATACTCTCCCTTACAATCTCTACGTATTCATGCATATTGTACCAAATAATGAGAACAAAAATTTGTTATTCCTGCTTTCCAATCAACAACCTATATTATTTGATTTAGACACTGGTACTTTGGTTTATAATTATCCAAAAATAGCTGTTCAACGTACATACCCACAAACCGGAACTTCTTTAATGTTACCTTTATTCTCAAGTAATAATTACGCACCTGAAATTATGGTTTGTGGAGGTCAAGCAGCATTTGAAATTACTTCAACCGCTGAAGCATCTTGCGGTAGAATGCTTTTAAACGCTAATCAACCTGCTTGGGAGATGGACGATTTTGGTGGAATCCCTCGTGTTATGCCTGACAACGTAATATTACCAAATGGTCAAGTTGTATTTTTAAATGGAGCTCAAACTGGTTTTGCAGGATTCCGTAAGGGCAACAAAGCAAATCCTTTATGGGTAAATAGTAATCCCGCATTCAATCCTGTTCTTTACGATCCTGTTGGAAAAACATACGCGAAAATGAACCCATCAACAGTTGCAAGAATGTATCACTCTGTTGCAATCTTATCACCTGATGGTTACGTTTTTGTCGCCGGTAGTAATCCACAAGCATCCGTTCAGAAGGGTCTTGAATTCTCAACAGAGTATGTATTATTATTATTATTATTTAGAAAAATTAACTTATTTAACATATTTAACACATTCTAACATTTTTTTTTCCTTTATAAAATAGATATCGAGCCGAAATTTTCAAACCTCCTTATATGTTAACTAATGTACCTCGACCAACGATAATTAATGTCAATGGAACTGATATTGCCGGGAACAGAATACCAATAGCATACAATCAACAAACAATTTTAGTTGTCTCATGTACAGACCCTAAACCATCATTCACAGCTGCAATTATACATCTTGGTTTCGTAACACATTCACAAAATATGGGACAGAGATATGTCGGGTTAGACATTGCTTCAGTAAATTTTGATGCGAATGCAGCCGGTCAATATATTATAACTTTAACTACACCACCAAATCCTACAATAATTGCACCCGGACCACATTATATATATATACTAAATAATGGAGCTCCATGTGTAAGGGCAGCAGAAGTTTTATTAAATTAATAGATTATTATTATAAAAAAAAAAAAAAAATTGTATATATATTCTATATATATTTATATTGTATATATATACACCTAATTAAAAATGGACAATATTTTTTTTATTTAGATAGTTTTTTTACATTAATAATTACTTTTCCTTACTTGTATATTATGTATATTTCGCAAATTATTATTTTTTTTTTGTGGGTAATATAAATAAATTTCTTTTAATTTTATAATGATGTCATATTGCGAAATAACATAAATAGTAATGCGATGTCCAAATTTAGAAATATCATAGAGATTTCGTAACGAGATTTTGGGAATAAAAGTTAATTAAATAATTACCTAAATTGTTAATTACATAAATTACATTAAATTGATAATCTTTATTATTTGTTATTTTCAACAAGTATTCGATCATGTTTGAATTTTTCTAAAAAAGTATGTTAAGTATGACCAAATTTGAATATAAAACCATTTTTTTTTTCGCGAAAAAAAAACATAGTGCAAAAAAATATATATACATTTTGATAAAAGTTAAGATTCTATGGATATTTGCCCACGTTGGAATTTGGAATTATACTGTAATTTAGAAAGTTGAATGGGTTTAAAAGGATCTAAAAGTTTATACATTATTACATTATTTATTTCTAATCAAAGTTTAGAACGCATTAGAACAATAATACAGAGTAATCTTTATTAGACATGACAATTGTAATATTTTTGATATTACTTTTTTTTCAGTTAGTTAATTTATTGGGTTTGACCATATAATTATCACTGATATGATTTTGTCATATAATTTATAAAAGGAAGGTTCATAATCTTACTGTATTAGTGATTAATGGCAAATTACCAACCATTAAAGGGTATAAAATAAAAAGTGTCTTTTATTTTCTTTCTCATATTTTTCAAATAACCAACCAATAAAAAGCCAATAAAGCTATCAAAATTATTGTAAACAAAAAAAAGTACATTTTTTCTGCTCTATAGAAAAAGGATGGCGCATGTTATTTTGTTTAAGTATGACAAGGTCGGAATATATAATAATTTTCTAAGAAGTTACCAATATCTTTAACGATTTATAATTTATATACAGTATTATAAAATTTAAATTAAATAATAATTTAAAAATTCTTCTCTCATGTTTGGAATGTTAACCTTTAATTTTACTTGTTCAGTTATTAATTATTATGGTTCTTTTTTCAACAAAGAAAATCTTCGCGCATTAGAAATCAATGATTTACTATATCTAGTAATATATTCCCATAAGTTAATCTACCCGGTATATATTGTTCTTTCAAACATTTTATTGAGCAATTTAAATTTAATTTATACAATAAGTATTTGTTCTAAAAAAAAGGATGGAATAAAGAAATTTATTTTTAAAATATTTTTCCTTTTTAAAGAAACATTTATTTATTATTATTATTAATTTTTTTTTTTTCTACAATGAGAAGCATTACTGCAGAAATAAAACTCCAAATTAAAAATTTAATAAGATATAATTTGTATTTATTATATAATAAATATAAAACTATTATCGATAATTCCGATAACGGATAACTCCAATACAAGTTATCTGAAACAACTAAAGTTTTTATCCAATATAATACATTAAAAAATCTAGTCCTAAAACCTTGAAATTATTTTAGGTATTTAGTTCTGAAACTTTTTTTGTATCTAGGTTTCAGAAAAAACTCGTTTTTTTGAAAAAAAGAAAAAAAAAAAATTCTTTTTTTTTTTTGTAAAATCACAATATCACAAATATTTTTTTTAACAAGTTAAAAAAAACTTTTTGTGTAATTGATATTTTATTATTTAAAAAAAAAAATTACTTTTTTTGTTTGTTATTCTTGTGACTGAAACCAGTAAGCCAAATTACTTGTTATAGAATTTTCAGAATGTTCCTAAATATAAATCCTTTATTTATTTAAACGCCTTTAATATATTCATTTCTAGTAAAAATTATTTGATGAAATTATTTCTCATGATTTTACTTAATGGTTCCTAAAAAAAAATAAAATTATTTATTATTTATTATTATTATTTATTATTATTATTATTATATCCCGAATATATACTAAATTGTTCATGTCACATCAAGAGATATTAAAAAAATAAAAATGTGATTTCTTTTTTCGATTTTATCCATCTGAACCGCGTCTTGGGGTACATCCTGTATTTTCTTTATATAAAAGTAAAATTATTAAAAAAAAATTATTACTTATTTAGTTCCAATTGAAATTCCGCCTATAATATTACCGTAATACACTAAATTTTATTGTGGTTAAAGGTAAAAATTGTTGTGTAACTATATATAGAGAGAGGAATTCGAATTGTATCGTACAGTTCTTTGAAGAATTGAAATTAAATTATCAACAAACCTTTAGAAGAAACTTGTTAAAGATTAGAATGACACATTAAAGGTTTCGTTTAAAGATTGGATATTGGATAATTAGGCAAAGATAATTAGGTAAAATATGTTTTATAAAGGTTATTCATTTTATTTAACGTATAATATTGCGTTAAAATACCTCGTGATATGGTACAAATTAACTAAATAATTGATTTAATTCTACCAGAATTAAGATTTTATAAGTTATATTACCGCGTATACGAGTCAACATGGAAGGGGAAGGTAATTGCTATAATTTCTACAAAGCATTTTTTTTTTTTAGTGATATAATAATTATTAATATGTTATAATATTCCTCAATTATCTGTCAGAGCTAAATAAGAACGAGTGATCGATGATCGAAAAAAAAAAAAACTTACATACAAATCGAATCAATCAATCGAACATTCGATGATCGGTTACCGGTTTTTTAGGCATTTTAATATAGCTTTACTTAAAAGTTCCTAACTTTATTTCCAAAGTTTTGTCTCCAGACTCTTTGGTGTCGAATTTTTACAAAATAAAGGCGACGTTAACATTAAGAATGATTCCATTTCCCAAAAGCATCAAAACTTACTTTAGTTGTTTGATTTTGAAATTTGAGAAAAAAATTAACAAGAGTAAATAAAAAAAATACGTTTGATAATCAGCTGATGTTATGCATAAAAATACATTAAACAAAATTTACACAAAAAAAAAAAGAAATTTCTTTTTTTTCCATTAATTCTTTGTATCAGCCAACAGATAATAAGAAATACAAAGAAATTTGGGATCCTCAAATGCTATAACTACAATTAGGAAATCCATCAAAGAAGAGAGATTTCGATTTCGAATTTTATTGCATTCTACAGTACATATTTGTACATTTAATGATTATTAAGGAAACTTCTATCGGAAATTGCATATAATAGGATACAGAATTTGATTGAAAAAAAAATCCGGGTTTAATAAATTGAAGGTATTTAAATGGACATTTACAACGTTCAAAATTTTTAAAAAAATTGTCGTAATAATAATGGAAAAATCAACAGATATTGGACATAAATTTTCATCAATAAAATACGAAAAGGAGAAATGTGATGAATGTAATAAAATAAGAACACCTTTCGAAAACCATCAGATTTGTTATACTTGTTATCATGCAAAAAAAAGAATTTTACCAAGTGGAAATAAAGTTATTGATGATTTTATCAGATATACTCATACTAATTATCCTAACAAAAATAATGGGAAAATGATATTTGTTCCTTATGAAAAATTCGAAAATATAAAACTTATTGGTGAAGGAGGTTTTAGTAAAATTTATAAAGCTACTTGGATTGACTCTAAAATTTCTAGTATTGGTACTCTAGATCATTCCTTACGAAATGAGTCTAAAATAGTTGCTCTTAAAAAGCTTAACTATTCTAAAAATTTTACTTCAAAAGAACTAAATGAGGTAAAATTTTCATATTAATTTTATTAATAAACTTTGAAAATATGAGACAAATAGTTTAAATTAATAAATTTTTATTTCAGCTCAAGATGTTTTATCATTATTCTTTAAGTGAGAGGATTCTTAATATTTACAGTAATTCTAGTTATGTCAATCAATATTATGGTATTACTCAAGATGTTACTCAAGATCTTATATTTATTATGCCATATTATGATTCGGATTTGACACATTATGTGACTAGAGATTTTTTTAATATTAATTGGTTTAATAAGATACTAAGATTGCAAGACATTATAAATGGACTTGCAAAAATTCATGATGTAAATATTTTACATCGAGATTTACATAGTGGAAATATTCTTATAGGTAATTTCGATGGCTTTTTTCCTGGTAAAAAAGCAAAATTAAGTGATTTAGGAACAAGTAAATCAGCAACAGAAAATGACGATAATACTAATGATAATGAAGAAGACAACATTTATGGCATAATTCCTTATGTTGCACCAGAGGTTTTACAAGGAAAAAAGTATACCAAAGCTTCAGATATATATAGTTTTGGAATGATTATGTGGGAGTTAATGGACCTTTTTGGGATAGAAATCATAATACAGAACTTATAATTGAAATATGTGATGGTTTACGTCCACCAATTATTACAAATGCACCTGAAGGTTATATTGATTTAATGAAAGAATGCTGGCATTCTGATCCAGAAAAAAGGTCAACAGCAGACGAATTATCAAATAAAATTGAGAAATTATATTATAAAGATCGGTTAAATAGGACTAAGGTTATAGAATCATCTGACATTGGACCTGTAACAACAAATAATCCTGATGCCATATATAAGAGTAGATATTTAAGTGGTATGATAAAATCCGCAGCTTCTACAAGAAGTTTAAGAAGCCAATCTAGTATTACTTTAAAACTTAGTAAGTAATTCGTATTTTTTATTTTTTCATAATATAAAATTAAATAATTTTAACTTTCGTTCAACTAGATCAACTTGGTTTTTACCAAAGAAATTCTAATGGTAATTATTTGTTCATTCGATATAATTTATTTCATTTGAACTATTATTAACGGCATTACATATACTTTTTTTTAAGATAAAAGAGAGCTTGAAGGCGGAGACAGCTTTAACAATGGTACGGAAAATTTTCATTATTGTAAAAAACTAATGTTTATTAATTTAAAAAAATATTTTTTAGGTACAAGTAATAAAAAGATTAAACCAATTGAAGACGAAAATAATAGTAATAGTAATAGTTTTTTTTCATATATATTTTTCATAGTAGAATTTATATATATATTTTTTATTTAGATTACGCTACAAAAGAACTTGAACTTGATATCGACATGAATCCTAAACAATTTAATGATGGTACGTAGATATAACAATTAACAATATTTAATTTACAATCTAATATGTACATTTTAACTTAATTTTATAGAGTATATTACTACCGAAATCAATTTTGATATTTAGTACTTTTTGATGCCAAATTTATTTAATTTATTTCATATTCAGTTATTATAAATATTTTGTTATTTACTATTATGAGTTATAATTTTCTACATATATATTTATTAACAGTACTTACTATATGAACGATTAATAAAATGGATATCGATAATAACTAAATAAAATTTAATATATACCCTATAAAAATGTTTGTTCAATTTTGCGTACACTCGCACGTTATTATACAATATTTGTTACAATTTAATACAAGATGCGGGGATTGAGAATTTTTACCACATAAAAAATGTACAATATCATGATGAATGTCCAGTAAATGTTCGGAACGGGGTCGATTTTCCGAACAAAAAACCGAACAGTGTTTGGACAATATTTTTTTATAGGGATATGCTTTATTTATAATGTACAATATTACTTACGATTTAAATGAAATATAAACCAATCAAAATTTGCATTACGCGATTTAAATCAAAAAAAATTTTCATCTGACAGATAATGAGAAATTTGGAAGATGCTCGTGACTGTAATTAATTATCGAGGAAAATTTTCAAATTTACAATAAATTTCGGTTATACAATTATTTATCGTTGTCTAAACTTATTAATAAGAATTTTCTATCTATCGGAAATTGATGTACAGGACACCCTAAAATTTTTTTTCTTAAAGTATTGGCAAATATTAAAAATAATGACGCATTTTCAAAATCAAACAACACGGACAATAATCAAACCATATATTTAAATTATTTTGTATATCCAGATATCCTATATACTGTACTGTACTGCATGTATGAGAAACGAATATTTCACCAGAAAAAAATCCGCTCATATTTGTATTGTAGAAATTATTGAGTAAATATATGAAGAGTTCGGTCTTTGAAGACTTGAAACTATCAGAAAACCTTCAAAAGGACACGTTAAAGATTAGAATGACGTATCAAAGGTTTCGTTTGAAGACTGGGATTTTGAAATATGCGATATTGGATCGGATAGGTAAGTAAAATATTTTTTTATTAATGTTATTCACTTTATAACGTATAATTAGCTAAATAATTGATTTATTAATAAGTATAAGACTAATTTTAACCCGGGGTGATTTAACCTGAGCGATTTAACCTACTAGAAATCAATTTTATATAATTATATAATTTTGCCCAAATTTAAACGTAAGAGACATTGTCAAAAAAATGTCCAAATAAATAAAATCTATATGAATAACAAATAATTTTTTTTTTTTTTTTTTTGAAAATTTTTTAAAAAAAATAATCGCAAAAAAATCAAGTAAAATATAAAAATATAAAATTTATAGGGGGATGATTTAACCCAGGTTATGCAGAATTAAGATTTTTATAAACTGTATATTATATTGTCTTTTAATGTGGAAGGGGAATTCGTAGTTGCTATTAATTCCCACAAGGCATTTTTTTTTACCGATATAATATAAATTATTTGCAATAATTATATGTTATACTAAATATTTCTTTATTAATTTTAATATTTGTCAGAGCTAAAATAAGAACGAGTGATCAATATCGTCACAAATTGATCAAATGTGAATTAATCGAATATTCAATGATCGCTCCGGTTTTTTAATATAGCTTTACTTAAAAGTTCCGAACATTAATTTCCAAAGTTTTATCTCTCAACTCATGATATCGAATTCCTACAAAATAAGATAACGTTAACATTAAGAACGATTTCCATCCTCTTAAATTATCAAGACTTGTTTTAGTTGATTGGTTGATGTTGTACATAAAAATAAACAAAAAAAAGAAATTTCTTTTTTTCCAGAATTTAATTCTATGTTGTATCACCGACAGATAATAAAAAAATTTCTTTTTTTTTCTAGAATTTATTCTATGTTGTATCACCCAACAGATACGACAGATAACAGAATACATCATGTAAAAAAAGTCGACCCATTTTTATATTCATCTTAGGTCCATATTTCCGGAATTAATAACCTTATATCTCGGAATTTACCGAATTATTTACATTTTCCGTGAATGGATCCGTGAAAGGCTCATTTTTACGGAGTTTTTACAGTAATAACGAATAAAAATTTTTATAGGGGCGAGAGATATCATATTTGTACATTTAATGATTACTTAAGGAAATTTCTATTGGAAATTGCATATAATAAATAGGATAAGAATTTGATTGAAAAAACTCCAGTTTAATAAATTGAAGGTATTTAAATGAACATTTACAACGTTCAAAATTTTTAAAAGAATTGTCATAATAATAATGGAAAAACCAATAGATATTAGACATAAATTATTATCAAGTGACGCACAACCAACACAAAATAAGGTTAAGACAAAATACAAAAAAAAGCAATGTAGTGAATGTAATAAATTAAGAAGACCTTCAAAAAAAAATCCCCAGATTTGCTGTACGTGTTACTTTGCAAAAAAAAGAATTATACAAAGTGGAAATAAAGTTATTGATAATTTTATCAGATATACTCAAATTAATGATACTAGAAAAAATGGGAAAATGTTATTTGTTCCTTATGAAAAATTCGAAAATATAGAACTTATTGGTGAAGGAGGTTTTAGTAAAATTTATAAAGCTACTTGGATTGACTCTAAAATTGATGATTATGGCACTCTAAAACATTCCTTACGAAATAAGTCTAAAATAGTTGCTCTTAAAAAGCTTAACAATTCTAAAAATTTTACTTCAAAAGAGCTAAATGAGGTAAAATTTCCATATTAATTTTATTAATAAACTTTAAATATAAGGCAAATAATAAGTAAATAAATTTTTATTTCAGCTTAAGATGTTTTATAATTATTCTTCAAGTGTGAATAGTTATAATGTTTACGGTCTTTCTAGTCATGTTAATGAATATTATGGTATTACTCAAGATCCTATTACTCAAGATCTTATATTTATTATGCCATATTATAATTCGGATTTGACACATTATGTGACTAGAGATTTTTTTAATATTAATTGGTATGATAAGTTACGAAGATTAGAAGATATTATAATTGGACTTAGTAGCATTCATAATGTAAATATTATACATCGAGATTTACATAGTGGAAATATCCTTTTAAAAGGCTATGCAAAAATAAGTGATTTAGGAACAAGTAAATCAGCAGCAGAAAATGACGATAATAATGATAATGAAGAAGACAACACTTATGGCATAATTCCTTATGTTGCACCAGAGGTTTTACAAGGAAAAAAGTATACCAAAGCTTCAGATATATATAGTTTTGGAATGATTATGTGGGAGTTAATGATAGGAAGAAGACCTTTTTGGGATAGAAATCATAATACAGAACTAATAATTGAAATATGTGATGGTTTACGTCCACCAATTATTACAAATACACCTGAAGGTTATATTGATTTAATGAAAGATTGTTGGCATTCTGATCCAGAAAAAAGACCAACAGCAGCTGAAGTATCAAAAAA